>JAMKCH010042214.1:0-12834 GCA_023653785.1 Ophioderma brevispina
TTTTCACTGAGACATCAAAAATACACAACAAACTTATATCACATGAGTGTTATAGTGTAATGCTAATATTTTTTAAATGCTAGAACTTCATATCAGGTGTACGCGTCAAAATAAGCGCCCTCTATGTTTGGTCCCATTTTAGTCCATTTCGCCCATGGCACCGATTTGAGGCTTATTTTGACTAAGGGGATACAAAGAAATTCTACTTGCTTTGGTATTGATGCAACAGTGGCAACTACGATATAAATAGCATTATAGTTTTTTTTAATACTGAATCACATTTTTATAGTCCTGAGTCGTCAAACTTTGAGAGCCCATTAACTTCAAAACGGAATGTAATTTGAATTTTTCCTTTGACCTCCTCTGTAAGTCCCCATAAAATGTACCTTTGACTGCAATTTCAACAAATCTGAGGAGGGTGGGTTCCACACCTTGGTGTTTTGGCATGGATGACCCATTTTTCAATCTAACTGATTTGTATGGGGGTTTCGGTAACCGACCCATCTGACCTTTCTTTTCTGAGCACTTATGGAATCACAGAATAAAGCACTGTTTATTTCCGTTAAGGTTTCCCATTTCATACGTGCGTCAGAAAAAAAAGTGAGACAGATGGGTCGTTTACGGAAACTCCCATTTGTTATGCCCTGTGTAGCCTTGATCATGGTGACCACAGCAGTCTGCTAATAACAACAATCTTGCTATTTTATTCACACTTTATTGTATTGCTGCTGGTCATTTCACGAAGTTTGACCTCATGTCCCGTTACATCGTTAACCTCTTTGCTACTTAATTTTACTAAATGGTAGCTTCATTACATTAAATAGCTTAACTTTTGGGTCAAAATAAGTTCTCCAAAACAATAAAAGTTTGTCCTGAAATGTTTATGGTATTCACTGCTGTCACATGCAACATGGTGTCCCCAGGTGTAACATTTGTTACATCATTCAGGATTTCTTCCCAGTTACACCATTTTTTGGTACACTATTCCTCTATAATGTTATGCCCATTGTATTGTGTTTCACGACTTTAAATTAAGGCTATTTATATCCCAAGTGTTATATTTTTGAAAAGAGGACCTCTAATAGGTGTGGTGTCCCTGTTACATCGGGACATGACAAATTTTCCATACAAACAATGTCTAATTAGTTGAGACTAGTGGTAATCAAGGGGATCACTCTTTGATACAAATCTGAAATTCCATCAATTGCACACTTTGAGTCCCATTTTCATGAAATGACCCATGCTAGATAATCTCAATCGATCAGTTTGACATTGTATTTGCAGAGCTATGAAAACAACATTTTACATTGAAAGGGGCTATCCTATATTGAGGGTGACAATCAGAAAGCCCTTAACTCAAAAATACTGGCTTTTGAGAATGTGATGTTTAATATTTTATACTAAGGCAATCTATTCATTACTCAAAATGTAAACATCTAAAGCTCATCTATGGTACTGTAAGCAAACATTATTAAACTTTGGTAAACAAAGAACAAATGGATAATTATGAACACAGAATTAAAGAACTTCTTACATTTCTTTTTAAGGTGCTGAGTTACGTCCTTCTGATGGTAACTGAAACGGTAATCTGTGAGTTACATCTTCAATCATGCCTATGCTTGACACTTATTTCAATCAGATGTTTTTAAGCAGTCAATCTCTTTGTAATTGTTTTTAAAAGAACTCATCATATAAGTGGGATGCAAGCTAAAAACTGTGAATTCTGGCAATTCTGGGCAAGCTATGAAGCCTCACTCATTGTTTGGCCAAATACAGTTACCATCAGAAGTTCGTAACCAGAGTTAATGCTTTCTGTTAGTAAACAAAGTGTTCACCTTTGATATGGTGGTTGAAGGGTTATTTTGCTTTATAGGCAATAGGAAGTAGACGTTATTAAGGTTTCCTGTTTTTCAGAATCTGTAGGTGTTACCAATTTTTTTTGGTACCAAACCTCAAAATCACCAAAAGTGAGTTACGTCCTTCTGGAACCCTCGATATAGAGCTGAGAGAGATTAACTCATTAAATTGGTACTCCATGGTTAGTCTCTTGCGCCCACGGATGCCAAGTTACTTGGCCTACTTACAAATTTACACATACGTGGCCAGGTGCAGTCCTAGTCAAGAGCTCTGTCCTAGTCCAGGGTGTCAGCCTTGTTAAATGCGTGGGGTTTGTGTTTTATTATGGTTTTCCTGCTGTATAAAAATCTACCAAAGGCCTCACAAACACACGAAAAAGCTTGACAGATTAAACAACTGTGTTTGAGTAGAACTGACTGAACTTGCTAGTGGAGTGGAGACCTCAATCAAAATAAAATCAGGTGTTTGATAGAGTGAGTTCTGACCATGAGAAAGATTTTAACAAGTGGGGGACATACATAGTCCATCCTTCTCCATCCTTCCAGTAATGCATTTGTGACTTGTTCTTAACAGGCATAGTTTGTAGTGAGCCTTGAACGAGGCTATTATGCACTGGTGACAAAATAGATGGAGTAAATTAAAGTTATGGATACTTTCAATTAGCATCTGCTTCTTCACACAATATTTGCTCATGTGCCTCTCAGGAAATGAAAGCAGTTTGAAGATTCAACTATAGACCGTATCAATAGGCAGCCATGTTGGTGGACAAGAGTAGACATGACTACAATACATTCACCTTGTCATGTCCCGTGACAATCGCTAAACAGGATCGATTGACGCTTAATGTATTGTAGTCCTGGAATGTATGCATCTTGCCACCAACATGTCTGGTGGCTGAAATCATATGAATACGGTCTATATTAAGGGTTTGACGGGATTGGTACGCGCAAAAGTGCTTACACGTTCAGCTTCTGTTTAGAGCCCAAAATGGACAAATGGAAGCATTTTGTTTTTGAGGTGCGGAAGAGGAGTATCCTGCGCAGATCCGAGGATAAGTTGCGCTTGTTTATGAGTTATTAAAATCGTGATCTTTACGACTGCGTTCCTGCTTTGCTGCATGCCAAATGTTCCGCGGAGTTTCTGTGCGCCCAACAAGACGCCCCATTTGAAAAAAGTGTTCCAATTTCGTGGTTTTCGGCGTTTTTGTGTTTAATGGAAAAAGTAAGTCGGTGACCCTCATTTTTTATTTCAAAAATTGGAAGAACGACACGGGACCTCACATATTAGAAATTACAAAATTTTATCGAGAGGTTTATTTTGTAGGCGATCTAACGTCAAATTTTGACTTTTCCCATAGACTTCAGTGGCCTTAAAAGTGACAAAATACCTTTTTGTTTTGGCGACAGCTAAAAAACAAAGGGGTGACCCCCATTTTTTATTTCAGATTCGTAATCAGCACCGTTGTAAATACCATATATGTGAATTCTGGAAAATTTTATTAAGTAGAATCACAACACGTCAAACCCCTTAAATGTTTTTCCTTCTATGCGAGCCGAATGTGTTCTAGGAATTTATCCTTATGGACAAAGTATTTACATAGACCATACTCACACAGATATGGCTTTTCTTTTGGGGTATGAATGTGTTTTTTTAAATACTCTTGTCTGCAAAAGAATTTCTGACAATAGCACATTGATACAGGGTTTTCTGTGGTTGTGGATGGAAGGTGTCAGCAAGATGATCTCGTTGTGCAAGAATATCGACAATACTCACACTGATAAAGTTTTCTTTTGTGTGAGGGTGCATGTGGCCTCCAAGATTATCTCTGTTTGCAAAGCTTTTTGACAATTACTTACACTGATAAGGTTCTTTCTTTTGTATGAGTCTGAAGTGATCATTAAGGGAACACTTTGTGTACAACCTTTCTGACAGATAATCACATTGATAAGGTTTTTCTTTTGAATGAGTCTGAATGTGTCTTGCAAGATTCCCTCTGCTGGCAAAGCATTTTTCACAATACTTACACTGAAAAGGTTTTTCTTTTGTATGAGTCCGGATGTGATCATTAAGATTACCTTTTCGTGAAAAGCATTTCTGACAATACTCGCATTGATATGGTTTTGTGTGAATTTGAATGTGTTCGTTAAGATGACCCCTTTGTGCAAAGCATTTTTGACAATAGTCACACTGATACGTTTTTTCCTTGATATGAATCATCCAAATGTGTCTTTTGACTTCATTAAATTGTAGAAAGCATTTCTGACAATACTCACATTGATAGGGCTTTTCCTTTGTGTGAATTTGAATGTGTTTGTTAAGACCATCCTTTCGTGCAAAGCATTTTTGACAATACTTGCATTGATACAGTTTTTCCTTAGAATGAGTCCGGCCGTGTTCTCTGAGTTCATTAAAATGTGCAAAGCATTTCTGACAACGCTCACACCGATAGGGTTTTTGAATGTGTTCGTTAAGATGATCCATCCTTGCAAAACATTTCTGACAATGCTCACACTGGTAAGGTTTTTCTTTTGTGTGAATCCGGATGTGTCTTGCAAGATTACAAGCGTGTACAAAACACTTTTGACAATAATTGCATTGATAGGGTTTTTCCTTAGTCTGATTATGATTCTGAAGCTGATTTACTGTTGGATATGATATTTTCATACTGTATGGTGTACTATTATTTACAGAGGTCCATGATCCGGCAAAGCATCTCTTGAAGTGTTTCCAGCGATAAGACTGAAAATACCTTCGCCTGTGCATTATAGTGTGCTGTCTCAGCCTATCCAATGTACACAAATATATTCCACAATGCCTACACACAAATGGTTTGTATCTTTCCATTGTGATGATGCTCACAGGATCCTATTACGGTTCATATCTGTGTTCAATGTTTGTCTGGTTTCACCTTCGATTTTACAGAAATGGCAAACTCCCCTGATGTTGAGCTCAGCATACAAACAAGGACTGTGATGAGAACACCATATACCTGAAGAAAGAAATAACTGATTTATCATCAAATAATAATACAGTAATCCTAGCACGTCTCATTTTTTGTTTATGCATGGTTTACTAGATATGCACGAGAAGGTTATTCCAGAACTTCAGTCGATTCTGATGGTGCATTTTGATGTAATGAGAACATGTTTGTATCATGGTGCCCCATAGGTAGGCCACCATCTTGCGTAGACCCTCTCAGGGTCTGTGGTATAAGCGACTGGTAATGAAGACTACAATCTCTCTGAGTCACCAAATCCAAGCGTTATTTTGAATTTGTCAATCCGTGGACAGTTTGGTTCATATAAGGGCGTGTGGCCATTGGAGTAAAAAAGTGTCAGCGCAGTATTAAAAGGACCGCTGTCCAAGGGTCCAGGAGTGCCCTTATCTGATTTTTTTAAAGATTTTAGTTGTTGATGTTTGTATACATTAGGATGCATCGTGGTGTGAGTGGACTGTTGTAAATAGGTTTTGATTTATGTCATGAACTCTCTGTGCCTGACCGAGAGACAGAGCAGAGACTGTGGACAGTCTATGTCTTGCGGTGTGATGTTATGAGCAATACCGATACGATACTATAATTTTTGTTTGTCAGTCTACAGACAGAAATACTAATGGGCAAATACGATTGAATTTTCAAGTACAATTGGGTACACGGTGTATGTCAAGAACTGGTCCTAAAAAATGTCCCCCACCAAAACAAGACCTTTTGCCAATATCATTCACTATTTATACCTTTATGGGGTACACTTACCCATATGAAATAAAATGCATTTATGGAAAGCTTATACTCCAAGGAATTCCATATACGACCCCGTACACACATCACAATCTCTTATCAACTAAGCGTTTAACGAAATTTAAACCAAGAGCACCAATGGTGCTGGAGCTCAGCATGTTATTAGTATGGGACACACCACTCTGGGGTCAACAACATTATTCTATTTGTTGCAGATGTTCTCTTGAACTCAGTCTAGTTGATTAGAGCAATGATTTGTTGCACAAGAAGGAATTTCTATATTTTCAAATAATGCCCCTAATCAGTCTACAGGAATCTTTGAATCCAAATCTTGTGGAACTCCCATATGGACTTGGTCGCAGTTTCTTCAACCAAGTCTAGTGATTATAAAAATTGATTTGTGGCACAAGAAAATTTATAGATTTTCAAACAATGCCCCTTTAATCGTCCCACATGACCTTTGACCCAAATCTGCGAAACACCCACATTGACCTTGGGTCACAGGTCTTCACCACGTCTGTGATTATAGCATGATTGTGGCACAAGGAAATTTGATTTGCACAAGAATGCCCCTTTACTCGGCCCATGTGACCTTGACCCTAATCGGAACACTTCATATGGCCTTGTTCGCGGTTCTTCGGACCAAGTCTAGTGTTTATAGCTATTGATTTGTGGCACAATAAGGTTTCATAGATTTTCAAGATTGCCCTTTGGCCCACATGACCTTTTCACGCCCCCCCCAACCGCCCCCCAAATCTGGTGAACACCCCATATGTGCCTTGGGTCATGGTTCTTCTAACAAGTCTGTGATTATAGGCAATTGATTTGTGGCACAAGAAGGAATTTATTTGATTTTCAAAGAATGCCCCTTTAATCGGCCCCACGGACCTTTGACCCAAATTCTGTGACACCCACATGGCCTTGTGTCAGTTATTATTCTGACCTATTTTCGCTGCAATCGGCCCAAGCGTTTTGTCAACATGCATCTACATAATCTTTGATCCAAATCTGTGAACTCCCATCTGGATCGGGTTCAGCAGTTCTTCTAACCAAGTCAGTGATTATAAAAATTGATGATTTGTGCACAAGAAGGAATTTATAGATTTTCAAACAGGTCCCTTTAATCGGCCCACATGACCTTGTACCCCAATCTGCGACCACCCCACATGGACCTTGGTCAGGCATTCTTCTGCCCAAGTCCTAGTGATTATAGCAATTGAATTTGTTTCACAAGAAGAATTTGAGTTCAAAGAATGCCCCTTTCATCGGCCCCCTGTGCCCTTTTGACCCTAATCTGTGAACACATAGCGCCTTGGTTCAGCGGTTCATCTGACCAAGTGTCTGATTATAGCACATTGATTTGTGGCACAATGAGGAAGAGAATGCCCCTTTAATTGCCCTTTATCCTTTGTGACCCAAATCTGTGAACACCCATAGGACCTTTGTCATTGGTTCTTCTAACCAAGTCTAGTGATTATAGGCAATTGAATTTGTGGCACAAGAAGGAATTTATAGATTTTCAAAGATTGCCCCTTTAATTGGCCCACATGACCTTTGACCCAAATCTGTGAACACCCCCAATGGACCTTGGTTCATCGGTTCTTCTGACCAACTCTATTGATTTATAGCAATTGATTTTGTGGCAGAAGAAGGAATTAGATATTTTGCAAAGAATGCCCCCTTTAAGTGGGCCACGTTACCGTTGACCCAAATCTGTGAACCCCCACATGGGCCTTGGGTCAGTGATTATTCTGACCGATTTTTTGCTGCAATCGTCCCAAGCCGTTTGGCACAAGACGCATTATGGCAATGTAGACAGACAACATACAGAAGACAGACAGACAGACAGACATATAGATAGAGTCAACACAATGCCAAAACAATAGTCTGCATACTACGTATGCTGAGCTAAAAATGGACATATAGTGTGTACGCTCTTCCCTTATTTCAACGAAGATTAAATTTTTTGCTAGTCACCGAAAGCAAATCCCTTCTTTCAATTAAGGGAATGGTTTTCGATTAAGAGATTTACGTAGTGTGTACACACACGTCGTTGAATTAAAGGCCGACTCAGAGATTTCCTGAGGAGACGCCCTCAATTCTCCAAAGAAATCGTGTTTTTTGCATGTACATATGCTATGTCCATATACTAATCACTGTGTGTGAAATTGCTTAAGCTTAAATCGAATTCCTTCATATAGAAAATCACAACTTTGTTTTAAATGTCCGATCCGGAATTTTGTTATACACAGTATCCTATGGGACGTAATACTACATCTAAATGTTTACTGGCATCAACAAATCCGATTCATCTCAAATTTGGAATTGTGCTTTTAGGTTACTATCTTTAGTTCTAGGTGACTATTTTCATTATGACACAAAAAATAATATTTGCAGAAATCTCGGAGTCAGAACTTTAAGAAGTGATGTGTGTTGGTTTATATGTACCAACATGTACCAAGGCCATTTTTCCAGTATCACACCTTTTCATCTTTGTTGTTTTCTGCTAGTGTGGACGTAAAAAAATTGTATCTTAATTAAATGTAGTGTGTACGCACGCTTATTAACTAATCACGATTAACTAATCTTCGTCGAAATAAGCAATTTTGCATTGTGTACGGGGTCTACGACAAATCAACCAATTAAATGGGTGGGTAAAAATCCGGTGTGGTCATGTTGTGCTCCCATGTCAGATCGACGATCGACATATAAGATCTGACACAGCCTAATCGGACTCCCGTATAAATGCCGGTGAATGGGATGGGCGATAACGATTAATGTTTTAGTCTCTTCAACGACGTACCTTTAATCTAAACACAGAAAAAGACGGTCCCCATGTTTGTTGAACAAGCACAAAAGGAGTCTAGTCAATATCATTCGCGCGGCAGTTTCCTAATGAGAATTCTGGAAAATTGTGTGTCCGCCCACTGCATCTGCAAAGTTCAAACTTTCCATGTTCTCTTTATACACTCATACCTCAGTGCATGCAAGGTCAGCATGTTCAGCCGGTAGGCAGGGTTCAGGTGCGAGGCAAATTATGGATACCAGAGAAGCTACCTGATAAGCTCTGATATGGCTAGTCAAACAAAACTTACAGTAATTTGCCGGACATTTGTTCTGCCAACAGAGTACAAGGGCTTGATTTTCGAAGTTTTCGTAGAGTAAACCGGAAGCCTATTTTTTTTTACTCGTCGTCACCTTATTACAAAACTTTAAACAGCTGTCATGCAGACCGAGGTAAACCGCAGCAGAGGAGGGTTTGTTTGTGAACCCACATTACTAAAATATCCATTGATTTGGCAAGCCGTTTCTATGATTTGTGTTTTTTCCCCCAATATTTTCAGAATTCTCGATTAGGAACTCCTGCTTTCATGAAATTATTGACTTCCCTGGGGCAGCCACCTTTAGTCGAGTCCTTCGTCCAGGTCTGTCTTAGTTCGATACGCGCTCTCGGGTCGCGCCGGATTTGATGCTGTTAGATAACGTACATTAACATCAAATAGCATAACTTAGTTCTGGCTGATCATAACCTTTTCGTTTTAACATTTATCTTTTAATCATTGACATTAGCGTATATCAGGTAAATCGATAATGTCCAAGTTAAAGATAAATGTTAAACGAAAAG
The DNA here is from genome assembly GCA_023653785.1 of Ophioderma brevispina. Lineage (NCBI taxonomy): Eukaryota > Metazoa > Echinodermata > Ophiuroidea > Amphilepidida > Ophiodermatidae > Ophioderma > Ophioderma brevispina. Next base: position 9,219 of record JAMKCH010042214.1, read on the forward strand.
GTTATGCTCAGCAGAACTAAGGGCATAACCCGGAATCTCACCGTTCTAACTTCTATCTCTTCATCGGTCGGTGTGATGTCCCAAATTGGAATTCTGCCGCCTGATTGGTCAATTGCCGCTTGCCATGGTACCCCCGGCTCGTAACGAATTACCTTTGCATGTTTGGAGTGATTGGTATGAAGTCAACAAAATTACGCTTTCGAGCAAATTACTCACTGAAAGATTTCTTTTTTGACAGTAATATCATCAAAATTATATCCCCTGCTGGGTATCTCAAAAAAAATATCTTGAGATCAGATCCAATGAAATTGATTATAAGAAAACAGCCAGCACTCATTGGCCATGGGCATAGACGGTACACCCATCAAATTTGTGTTATCGGCTTTGTCCAGCGGCAACCCTCTACCACACACAAACCGTCTATATACATTGACTTCAACCATGTTTGATTCACTCGGTCCTTGAACTGCTTACCTTGCAAACTATCACTAAATGCTAACCTTCCCATACAACTTTGGGGGGTCAATGTACTTCTTAGGCATTATCAGGGACATATCTTACATTGGCCAATTGACAAAGTTTGGTACCGTGAAGGGCACCAAAAACGGAGTGATATCCTGAGTGAAAGTTGAGTTAACTCTCTGTGCAGCCCACGAATCCATGGTTTTACATGCACTTTGCCCCGTAAAGTAAACAAGTTGGCAAGCGATTTTTCGCGATAATTATTTTTGCGACTTTTAAGATTGTAACATTTTTTTTATTTGGTTTAATCGTTCTTTGTCAACAGAAAAATAATTATCCTATGAATCGAAAACACTTTCACAATATTTTAAATTTTGCATTTTAGCGCCAGAAGAAACGCATACAAGTTGAAAAATAAAAAGTGCAAACATTTTTCCCTACAGTATTTTGACTGTGTGTACAATTTGTGTTAAATTTCTTATTCCACTGAACAAAGTAGTTTCTTCCTTTAATCATATGTAGAGGTTATTAATCATTGGAAACAGCGTAATTGATGGATCTTAAAAATAATGGAGTTCAATAAAGCAATTTATATCTTTTTCATTTGAAACCCACGAGAATGAGAAGTTAAACCTGCTACGCGTATAAAATTTTGACATTGGTGTTTCGGCTTACCAAAAGGTCCGAACCTATCTGACTCTCAGGTCAGCATGCCGTTTAATTTGTCAACAAACAAAATCTCGTGTTAGGCACAAGAATTTGATCTTTTTTCACCTTTTTCGATCTTCTTTTTTTAATTCAACTGGCACTTGGTTATAGAACTGTCCGTCAGTGGTGATTTTGCAATATCAGCGGACATTTTCGTAATTGTAAGAGGAGGAAAGGGAATATTAAAACCATGTCACAAGACTCGCGTAAACACGGTGAAGAAGGATTCAATGGAGAGATTTCTTTGGAGTGGGTTTATATCCCCTTCACATATTCGATCTGTGACAAGCGATTAATGACCGCAGATACTCCACTGTAATTCTAATTTTAGCCAAGGGATTATAACAATGAACTTCTCAGACCTCCATCTCCACTCTTGCCACTTGAGATTAATACCAGGGAATCCTAATACTACCCCAATTAACCAAGACTCCGCTTAGCGATTCGATCGACGCTGAACAAATGAATAGATTGCGACTTGTACACTGTATATCCCCATAACTTTTCACATTGCATGATGCGAATAAAACGAGCGTTTAATTGCATGGGAACCCAACCCCAGGTAGTGCGGTCAGTGGAGGGACATCAGTTCTGTACCCCTGTATTAACTATTTTAAATATAGAATTGGTCTTCAATGTCACTGAAAGATGGAGTTACGATATAAATCTCCATGCTGAAGAACAGTTGTTTCGTGCAGTGAAACGAATAAATAAGATCAATTAGATAAATAATAGTTTTACAGATTCTTTATTTTGTGAAGTTCTTTAATTTCACTAAAGATAATCGCTTAAGGTTTGTGCGGGGACATCTTTACTTATTTTTAACAAACTACAGCTACAGGTTAATGCCGCGCGTCGTATAAACTATAGCTAAACCAAAAACATTTTTGAACAAAATAACAAAATTAATAGCCGACAAGTAGGAATATCAATATAATAAATGCTTAGCGAAAATTCTAAACACATTTCTGATATTTTAAATGGGTTCATTTTGCTTAGAAGTTTTGCCACTCGTCATTATCAAAATTTAGTAAAATCTATGCATAGGTCTACCAGTATAAATCACTGGGCATTGAAGCCGGGAAGGGACTTTGTCCTTAAATGTTGTCACATAGATCAGATACTGATATTTATGTGAATAAATACCATAATGTATCATGTACGCATTTTCCGCCATTAAAGAGTCTTCATTAAACAAAACACGGACAAATTCTTCAAACTGCTTGATTTAAAAAACCATTGACCGATACAGAAAATCCAACTTCTGGTGTTAACTTTACATATATGTATCGAAGTTGACACTTTGATTGTTAAATCCTAAAGGGAGTTAATAATGAATACTTTTAAAGAACACAAACACAAATTCGTAATTGTATTCCATTTTGTATATTTTCTCTCTCCTCTCTATCGTTTCTCTATGGGGGTGTGTGTCTGGGGGCGGGCATGTCATACTAAATTTATGTGTATAAATATAGGGCCTATTTTTGCCCGCACGATTGCGCACTTCACCGTATTGTGGGCTCTATTGATTGGACCAACTTCAGCGAGGCACAGGATATGGATTGATGTAATAACTCTTGGATACATCAGATCACGTGACGGATCTGCGGTCATTATCTGGTGATATGGGTACATAGACTGTCCATAATAATTTTCACGCCAGTCGCAGAGTTGTGTGTGCCAATTCAACAACTGCGACCGGCAGAATTTATTTCAAACAATAGGATAATCCATTTTTTACACTTTGACGTATAGTACTTGAAAGGATTTGATTTCTAGCGTCCACTCGCCAACTCTTTCTAATCCTCACCTTTATGCAGTTTATTACGGTGAGGCTGCAGGAATTCGTCTCCGGACAATACATTTTACAAAATTTCTTTAAGTCAGATGAGGCACTACTAGATTCGATGTTGGAGAGGATGCGACAAGTACACAGTCACAATGTAGGTGAAACGCAAAAACATGAAAAAACAAAATTCTTGACAAATGGATCCCAGAAAATTGAGTGTTTTGCTAAATTGTGGGCAGTGCGTCCAGTCCGTCCGGGGGCAGCAAACAAGTAGCTGTTGTGATCAGAAGCAGACAGCGGCGGTCAACCCTCAGTCGATGTGGCAAAACCACAATTCGTCATGTGGAATAAAATTCATGATCTTGACAACCAAGGTTTTTCTGAAACTCAAAATGGTAAGAGATTCCAAACATCATGGGTGTCATTTTTTTGAAAGTGGTCCTTGGTGTAGTCTAGGGTGAAACGGCTTATACAGGGGTCACTACCTTTCAAGAATTTCAGAAAGGTATATACTAGGTAACATGTAGCCGAGTTAGTGAAGAGTTATAGGCCAAACAGTTCAAAGTACATTGGGCTGGGAGGAATTTCAGATTCATATCAGTTTTGTTTAAAAAATGGTGCCAAATTGTTGTCTTCCTGTAGCCAAAATATACCCGG
>JAMKCH010042215.1:0-12760 GCA_023653785.1 Ophioderma brevispina
ACAACTCTTGGGAACATCTGTATTGTACAGTTGCAATCCTGGTTGCTGCCTCTTGTCTTAAGCTATACACAAAAAGCGGCGAGACTTGTGGTTCGAGGAACCATTGTTATGTTTTGTGTTCCAAAAATGTGACACAATTTCAATATCAGAAAACATTCATAGGCTGGGATAATTTGGCACAAAGACCCTGTTAATATAGAAGATCCAAAAAATCTTTTAAAAAGCCCAACTAGCTTTATAATTTATCTTTATATACACACAACCCGTTGTATTACTCTACCTACTAGAAGACTTAATTGCAGAGACACATTCTACCAAAATCAAGAGTACATTAAAAAGAATATAAATATGCTATTGGTCAGTAAACTTGATGATGTTTATTTGTAAGTGTTCGACGTTTTATATAGAAGCCCTAAAAAGGTTAGTTCTCAGGAAACCATAATTGAAAAGGGGTTTAAAGATTTAAGATGCTGAAAAGGATATGTAAAGTGTGTATATTTATATATTGTAATGGCCTTGTGGCGTACTGTAATTGTACTTAAAATGTCTTAAATTTTTTCTGTTGAGGTAAAACAAAGATTAAAAAAATCGCAAACAACATCAACGTGATACATTCTAAAAGTAAATTTAAAAGACATGTCTCACAGTATACTGTGAAACAAGCTTGTCCGGGCCTTTACGTCATTGGGAGCATAACCTTTTATTGTCTTTCCTTTTTCCTTCAGGATTGAGCCAGCCAATGAGCTCTTACGATGGTGAAAAGGACCAAGACAAAGACGATGGGGTGATAGAGGTATAATGACAAAGCAGTGCCATCGTCAACCTTGTACAAGGGCTGTATGAATGTGGTGGGGGTGAGGGGGCCGGTCGTATTTGTGGTGATGTCATGACATTGGTACATAGACTCTAGACTGCCATGTAGGTGTTTGTACTTGCCCAGGGAAATGTGCGAATGTGACTGAAGAAAAAGAAGAGGAGGTTTTGTACTTGGATGAGTAGTACCAAAGATCGGAAGAACAAGGTAACCTTCGAGATGAGTAGATGTGTGGATGGTGACGGAGCCCGCCCATTGGTGATACAACAAGTGCTGTTCAGGTTAGAGAGATACAATTATTACTGGAATGAGTTCTTTATGTTTTGAATCCACACAATGCTTTGGAAGTCTTCTAGGTAGTCTTCTATGGGGAGTATGAATTGTGAATGGAATAGCCAATTGGGTAACACTTTTGAATAAGTCCACAATTCCGTTGTGTTCAAACTCGATCATGATTGAGTTTTTGTCTGAGGGAGTGTGGGGACAAAATGGAATACTGCCCTACCACAACAAAATGAACCAACTACATTTTTGGCAAAATTGAGTTATATGTCAGGTTGGATTCAGGACATATGTTACATATATTAAAGGTGGCATGTTTCCATCATCTTTGGGACCCCCCCCCCCCCCCCCGATTTACCCAGAAGTGTCTCGATTTGATTCAGATGAAAGGCCATAATTTTTTCTCATTGTCGTCCTGAAATCTTGAACCCTCAAATCCATTCATTCCAAGATATTAACAAAAACTGCTGTTTTAGTGGTTACCATCAATATCTAACAGATTTCGAATAGGGCTCATTGCAACATTCATATTGCGTCTATCATCAAAACCGCAAGTTTGTTTCCCACGGTACTTAAGGGTGTATGTACAAGTGCCATGCTCTCATATCAAAAAGAGAAACACAATACACAGAACTCGAACAAGCACTTTAAACATAAAACTAATCTGCAAACCTTTTTTAATTACCCAGTAATTAGCATGTCCTCAAAAGGAATCACATCATACTGTCCAGACAGGAATCCAACACATGTTTTGCTTCATTATTAAAAGTCCAACTGTCAGTTGGTTCCTTTTGTCGTGGGAGGGCAGAATAGCCAATTTAAACAAAAATAATGTTCCTTTGAAGAAATAGGCAAAGGTTTTTTTTATCGGAGTGGGGGATCGGGTGGGTGTCATTATTGGAATTGCCCATTTTGTGCATTAGTATACATTTTCCCTCACATCAATTAACTTGACCAGCATTTAGCAATCTATCATACGCAGAATTCCGTTAGAAAGCGTATCTTTGTTTTCCAATCATCCACAGTATTTGGCGCGCTGCTTCTAAGGATTTTCTGTCAGGCATAGTATTGCAAGCACCATTGATGGTGGGAAAAGTCAACAATCCCTGTGGTAAACCATAAATTTTGAGCACATTTTCAAGCATTTATTTTTTACCAAAAGAAATATTCACAAATAAGTTTTATAGCACAAGTATGTAGATTAAATCATCGCTAGAGAGTACTTTCAGTATTTGCCATTAAGACAAAATATTCCCCCACCTTGCCAACTCCTTTTGCAGGTCTTAGTGTACTCCCATAGGTGCATTGCACTTTCTTTTTATTACTGTGTGTATTACACTCCAGAGTGATGATTTGCATATATGGTCATTGTATTCTTCCATAGCATAATGTACAATTTTATTTCCCTTCCCTATCTTGTTGACTCAATTTTGGTGTACCCTAAAATCTATTTCCGGGACCTCATAATTAACACTCTTAACGACTACTTCTAGCCCAGCTTTGCTTCAGTGGTTTCATTGTTTTTAGCGCAGTGAAGCTTGAACCCATTGCAAAGCTAGTCAAAAACATTAGCAATCAGGGCGGAACCTGCATAGATTTTTAGAAAAAAGTTTTGCCTCTAGCTGTTTTCAATGAAACTGTAACACGATATCATCTGGTCTTACAACAACAGGCAAATCTAATGCTAAAATTTGGTGTGCGAGGCCCAGGAAATTGCCTCGCATGGGTTCAATTGATGTGTTAAAAAGTGCACAATATAGAGCTTAAGTTTTATTGCTTTGTGAGCGATGGTGTATATAAGGTTACCTGAGGTGATTTTAAACAAGATCTTTATTTACATTGATAGGATTTTGAAATGGATTTGTCATGTGGCCTGGTCCATTGTTGAAGCGGCACTTGCATTAATGCTTTACTGTTATAAAAAAGCGAAAAATATGCGAAATGTATGTTACTTCAGGTTCCTACTTGAAAAGGTACAAGAAGATAGCATGAAATCATGGCTGTAAGCGGCGCTACAGCTCGCGTCAAAAATCCATGCACAAGGATAGAGATTCACTATGCAGCTAGTAAAATCTCATTACATGGCAGGAATCCAGTATTTCTATTCACCAGTGTATTTAGAAAAAGACAACCCCCTGGTTTGGTCGATATCTGATACCCAGAACACAAGGTCAGTTCATTTAAATTGGAGGTAACAAGTACTACCCACTCTGAATGGTCCTTGTGGAGGAGCATATTGAATATAGTGTATGCTGTAGGATTCACTCTTGGAACAGTTCGCCATTTGCAGGTAGAGGCTCAATCTGGTTTTGGAATAATAAATTGAGGTTGTTATAACACATGCATTCACATTTAAAGCAATAAGGGCACATTTTTTGAAGAGCGCCCCAATTTTCAAAATTGATATTTTGGCACAGTTACGTTGGTGCTTGTCCGGAAACTATACCTGCGAATGCGAATGCTTTAAAAAAAAGGCGTTATTATCATAAAAAAGCGATTTTGTAATAAGAATTGGGGATCCCAGATTGGACTTAACGCCAGAGCTGGAAAGCTACGTTTTTATGTCCGTCCATGATGAAATAGTGCCACCTCGAGACCCGGAAAAATAACCTCTAACTGATTTGCGTCTGAACAATAAAAATGCTAAGGGATGAGCGGAGACACGTACATGGCGCCTATTTCCCGGCTATTTAACAGTGGAAGGGCCGTTTCCCCCCCAGCAGCCGGTGAATTATTATAGGAGTCCGATAATAATTATTCTAATTACAAAATCTCATTCGGTTTGTGAGACATGGACATTTTCGAGCTTAAACCATCACAGGTATGGTTTACTAGCCAGGTACAAAGCAACCGTGAAAAATCTCAAATTTTTGAAAAAAATTGGGGGCGCTCTTCAAAATAGTGTAATATTGCTTTAAGGTCATTGGAATTTGTATAGAGAGTCAAACCTGATTGAACTGTTGTGTAATGCGCTAATTTGAGGGTTCTCCACACAAATGGCGACGAAACTGTGAGAGTGAATGATCGGTTTGTGGCTTTCAACAGAGTGGGATACCACATGAACTATAAATTTCAATTCCCATGGCACAGGTCAATAATTTCATCATCAGTGTATTGAGCAAAAACATGCCCCCTGGTTTTTTGTGTCGCCTGCCCTTAAGGCAGGAAGGACACATAGGGGATCACTTTGTCCCACTGTTAGTTGTCTGTTGTTGATGATTGTTCTGTTGAGTTGTCGTGATGTGTGGCAAGAAAAAGGGTTAACATTTGCAATGTAATATACATACGTTGAGGGATTTAAACCAAATGGGTCACCAGGATGCAAACATGGCACTCCCCATTGTTGATGAGGTCAAAAGGTCACAGGCCAAGGTCCAAAAGGTCATGTGAGGTAAGGTTGTAAAATAAAGAGGCTGTGATGAAATTGTAAAACTTGCACTCATATGAAAAGTTGAAGTTCAATGGAAACCCAATGATTCCTATGTGCCAATCCAGGGATCCCTCATTTGTTGATGAGGTCAAAGGTACATGCCAAGGTCAAGGTCATGGAGGTCAAGTTTGTAAAATAGGCTGAAATTGTAAATGACCCTCAATGGAAAAGTTGAAGTCAATTGGAACCAAAACTTGAATCATATGTGCAAATGGGATCCCTCATTTGTGATGAGGTCCCAAAGGGGCACATGCCAAGTTCAAAGGTCATGTGAGGTCAAGTTTGTAAAATAGGCTGAAAAATGTGAAAATGTGGGGACCTCATATGAACAGTTGGAGTAATTGGAACCAAAACTTGAATCATAGGTGCAAACATGGATCCCTCATTTGTGATGGTGAGGTCCAAAGGTCACATTACCAAGGTCAAAGGCCATGTGAGGGGGTAGTTGTGTAAAAGGGCTCTGAAAAATGTAAACACTTGACCTCCATTTGAAAAGTTGAAGTTCAATTGGAACCAAACTGGAATCTATGTGCAACATGGGATCCCCATTTGCCGATGAGGTCAAAGGCACCATGCCAGGTCAAAGGGTCATGTGAGGTCAAAGTTGTAAAAAAGGCTGGAAATGTAAAAATTGACCTCATAGAAAACGTTGAAGTAATTTGGAACCAAACTTGGATCATAGGTGGCAACATGGGATCCCTCATTTGTTGATGAGGTCAAAGGTCACTCTCAAGGGCAAGGTCATGTTTGCTTATCATTCACTAACCGCAAAGGCAGGCGACACATGTGGTCCGAGGAGTCGAGTATTTTTAGTATGATTTATGATACCCAGAAACATAACATGGTCGCCTGCTGTTAACATGTGCAAATTCCAAAGGCTTCTGAACTGAGACCCTGGGTATCATGAGAATTCTTACCTATAGTGGATAATTAAATTGTCCTTTAATGCTCATCGGAAGTTGGATCTTGAAAAGTATTGTTTTAAATTCTTAACTTCGCCACTTGAGCAAGTACGTTTAAATAATATAAAGGAAGGGTTGGCTAATAGCCCTGTTGATAAGTTTTTCAGCTAACTTAATTTTATAGGCTGAATATGATAAAATTAACCGTTTTCTTCCAATAGTACAAAAACAGCTAGTACAGATGTATTACTATTGGTCACTTGTCGGTTTCCAATGCTCACTTGGACCTTAAATAGCAACACCTCTTGTTTTTTTAATTGGGATTACTTACTGAAGTTATTGTATTAACCAGTTCAAATCCCAGTTTTGTCCATGTTAACGGGGGGTGGCAATGATTAACCTCACATTATAGGAAAGAAATAATTGCGTTTGGGAGTTATTAGAGCAAAGATAATTGACTCGGCTGCCCTTCCTGACGCCAATGGACTGGATGGGCTACCATTAGCTCTCACATGACACCCTTGTAGGTAGATCATTTTAGTTCTACCAGTGTAATCAGCTACCCTCCTCATTGGATTTCATTAGAAACCCAATGGGTACAGCTCTGGGACAGGTAGTACTGGTTAACAGGATACTAGTAGCAGGCCATCAAGAAAACCTGATCTGACAATAATGAATAATTTCAGTATTAGAACATTCCCTTTATATTTTCCAGGAGGAGTAGTACCTTCTTAAAAATAACCAATAATGGATTTCAGCAAATGTGTCACCTCTTGCATATCGGGAGAGGTGCATGGTTAACTTGATAGAGATCTACTGGTTGTAACTTGCTTTTTGGCATGTTAACACCCAGTTAATCTTCTTAAATATTGCACTAGAGTTACGAATAATCAATACGTCTTCCTGAAAGTTGAAAGCTGAGAAGGATACTTAGATTGTTACTTTAACAGGGGCATATAAGGCCAAATATATATTTTGGTATGTTACTTATGAAAAGAGGCACTCAAGTTGTTGTTATTTCCAAGTCTGGAAAAAGTGCGGGAACTGGGAACCTGGTTCCCGGGAATTTTTCATCACTGCCGGGAAATTTTTGAAAAAGGGGCAAATGGTGCACCAAATAGCGTCAATTGGAATTCTAATTTTCAAAACTGTACATCTTCTGAGGGGGGCACATCCTCACTCGCCCCTCCTCCATCGCTAGCGCTGCAGGATGCCTGCTTTGCAGCCATTGCAACAGCAATTTACTCCAGCAAAATATCTCCTAAAATTTTGGTTCCCAGGAAATTTTGCATTTTTCCCAGCCCTGGTTATTCCCTTGTTCTATGTAATCATGTACGTTTATTATTATCAACTTATCCCAAGGATTCAGACCACGGTGTAGATTCATCAGACTTAAGTGTTGTCAAAGACTACTAAGTATTTGGAAAGTGAAAATTGATTTATCATATAACAACATGTGTAATAAATAATATTACAGGTCTATTAAATTTAAAGTGCTTTTGTAACCATGGAACATCCACAGCATAACATAGTTTTTCTTTTGTTGCCTGTTCCAGGATTAAGGTGATATTGATTTATTTGGGAAACAGTTTACTACCTCTCCTAAAGTGTGGACAGGCCCAAAATTTAATAAGGTGACACATTTGCTGAAAATTATCATAATCTTAGACATGTTTTTGAGTTGATGTATTCATTCCATTGCCACTTAATTAATCAGTAATGTTCTTGCAGATTTTGGAATGTAGAAGCTGAATTTTTATGAATTTTCACCAATGTTGAATGAATTTATTGTTGTAAGATATGTTTGATTCAATTTATTTATGATAGTTATGATTTATGCTGATGGCTTTGTTGTATTATTTGTTTATTTACAATGTAGTTTTTGTGTGTTCTCTATAGTGATTGGCATCAAAGGATGCATACTTTGCAATTTGCTTCAATCTTGACCTGTATTCATAACTAAAGTTGTCAGTACACCGTGTCCACGGTGACCCTAAAAACGTAACCCAGACAATGTCAATATATCATGGGTTGAATCTTTTGGTCACCCAATGAATATAGTCCTATCTCTCCCAGGCCAAGTTAAAACCTGCCATTTCGTTCATGTATTTTTGGACTACTCAGTGTGAATTGGGGAGGCGAGAAGAAGGATTAAAGGCATTATCAGTGGTTTGCTAATCAGAAAATCGAAGAATTATCAAAAATCAAGATTTTTGCATGTGTAACAAGTGTAGGTATCCTCTCATACCCTACAAATTATAAGACCAAAAGTAACCAAAAAGAACAAAATCTGATATTTTAGTCATTGCTGTCCATACGGACACTTAACTGCAACATGTAATTGAATGGAGATTCATATCTGTGAATACTGCTGTTGTCTTCCTTTTCTGTCAATTTTGCAATCGGAAAAAAAATAACTTATGGGAATTCTATAACCGTATCCTTCACTTTTAAGCTATTCCTGCAAATTTCAAATATTTTGACTCATTCGGTTGGATCACTGATAGTGTCTTTAAGGGTTAGAGTAGGTTTCACGTTTAATCAAAGTTTACTCAGTTGCCCTTTAGAACAGGACAAACTTGTAGTTGTTATCAATCTTTCTTTAAGGAGCTGGTCAGTGCATACAAGTGTTAAAAAAATGTGCGCTTGGGCTGGATTTGAACTGACAAACATGGGGTTTTTCAAAAGGGAAAGATGAATACTAATTCTTCCTTGTCTACCTATCCTAGAGTTCATCTAGAATAGTCATAGAATAACCATGAATAGGTCATGGGTATCATGTCGTATGTGATACCCATGCATTAAAGCCACTATCAGTCATTTTTTTTTCAAATTCAAAATGTCAATTTTGTCTCTAAATTTCTTATTGTCTCTTAAATTTCTTAAATATCAACAACTTATATTCGTTATGAAAAACAGACACTTAAGCATTTTAAATCAGTCTTGAAGATGCCATTTATGACTGTTTTTAGACCTTAAAAGGTCGGATCCCAACTTTTATTTGTAAACAAAGCATAAAAATCATAAATACGGGTTGTTACGCTTAGCCACTTACAGGGGTCTTTACTACAACAATTTCCAATACAACAGTGCAAACAAATGGACTTTGTTGAAAAGTAGGGGGCGCGATTTGTTTACATTGTGAAGAAATCGCTGATCGTGGCTACTCATGACCCGACTTGGTTATTTCAAAATGAATTCAGTACCCAGACAGGAGGCATTTACTCAATTTCAAGGTGCCTTCCATAAGGGATTATGGAATTCTTTCAGAATAGTCCCAGAGGGTGTTTTGAATCATCCCATGATGCATAAGCAATTGCATACTGTACTGTCACATGTCAGTACTTGGGGATAAAGTGTGACATACGTTTAGGCACAACAAGACATTTTCAGAATCAATGCAAAACAGTCACTAAGTACTAATGTTTTTGGGCTAAATGGAGCATTAAAGTCAGGGTTTTTATGTGTAAGAACAGGATTTATTGATCACATCACCATCTTAAGGGGTTTGAAATTTCCCAAAAATGGTGCATTGGGGATTGACTCAAAACAACTCTGGAAAGGTCCATTGGTGTACCTTTCCTGTGTATGATAAAGGGATTATGCAGAAAATTCTCAAACGAGTTATGGTATATCCGAAGGTGTTCCGTTGAGACACTACCGTACAGCGAGTGCTAATCATCGGATCTGAAGTGTGTATTTGTAACATAAATTATATACAAGTCCGGTAGTATACATCGTCACAGAGGCGGATCTGATGAAACTCTAATTGGAGCAAATCAATTGACCCATGTAGTCACGTCTCGATGACCGCGGATCTCAAACACAGAACGACTCGAGTGGGCCACTTGCATAAATGGACCGGGCTTTGGGTCGATTGTACACAACAGTAGCTAGTGACTCAATAGAACTGAACATTATACATCATGTGTTACTAGTTATTTGATTTTTAATATGATATCAAAAACCAGACATGGCACGAAATGAAATTATTAAGTGACACGGTTTAGAAAACTTTCACATATCCCCGGACACACATACCGTGTTGGAAATGCGCATATACACGAACACGCTCGTTTAAAACCAAAAATACTGATGAGAATAAACATTTTGTAGACCCATTCTTTTCCAGATTTTGTTAATAAAGTTGGAAATATACTAGATTTTGTCTCCGCTTGAAACAAAGTTTAGAAAACAGTATTAAATATTAATCCTATCTTGAGGACTCACGTTAAGGGGTTTAAAATAATATTTCTCAAACCCTATGAAGCTTTATTGAGAGCTTGCCTGTTGTCAAATGGAAACAATGGAAATATATATGATATGATTAATACATTGCTTTAAATATAAAGTTTGATGAGAATTGCCGACCATATTTAACATGAAAAGACGTGTAAAAAAGAAAAGTCGGGAAGGCACCGCTTGGATGTTTTGGACGTATTTAACGTATTAATTTGTTTAATATAATATGGTTTTACGTTTGTGGAGTTTCACTTGGGTTACTACGTCTCTTCTTGATTTGTTTTAATTTACAAATTTAACAAGATACACATGCGAAGCGAGGAATTGTGCGTTGCCGTGAGAGAGGAAGACAACCTCATCCAATTGCAGATACTTCATATAGTTGTACTGTTGATATAATAAAACTCTAAACTGTGTATAAACGTGCATGCAATTTCAAAACGAAAAACGTTTTATTTCATGTATATAGAATATAAAACTTTGCATGATACTGTAAAATAGGAATTATGTATAAAAAAAGCCAGCATTTAGAGAAACTATCACCAAGTCCGTCCTCTTTTAGTGATGAGATGTTAAACAAAATCCTGCATAGGTCATGCCTGCAAACTATAGAGTTTTAAGTTCCAAGTTAAAAGTTATGCAAACTATAAGGGGCAAAAGAGTGAAGAGTTCAATGGTTGAGGTTACCAACAATTGCGCGATATATAGTTTCTGTAACCATATTTGTTCCAGTTAAAACTTCCGTACTCCAGTGTGTCCGTCTACAGGAACAAATCGCAATAACATGACGTGTTTACCATTCAATCTGTAGTTATAATTACTATTTATTAAAAAATAATAAAACGTCAATATTTCAATCCCGATAACGTTCAGTGTTTAAAATTTTTCCCTCAAAAAGTACTCCCCGTGTTTTGGGCTAGCCAGTATTAAAGGTCCTTGTTATAGGCTACATGTAACATCCACACTTTCCATAAGTCCTCAAATCCCATATTAATTCCCCGCCATCCTGACAGTTTAGACCCCAGTCATTCTTCTCTTAATAATAAAAAAGCCATCTTTAATCTATATTTAATATTTTTCTTAAAAATCTTCCCCCATGTCCCAACCAGTATAGTTTCGTCATACATACCACTGACGTGTTACTATATGACAATTAATTTTCGTTCTCTCCCCACCCGTTTCACACTTAGGCGCATGTTAATTGCGTACTGCATATATAGCGTCTCATGCGCAACACACAACGCGTAAACCTGCTTGTTAGTAACGGTTTACAAACAAAACAAATGGGTAAATTCCAAAGCAACCAAACCACATTTTCAATGATTTTTCACCCTTTCCCGATATAGTTAGTTCACCCGCCGGGCAATCTTTCATGGAATTGGCGCAATATGGATCGAAACTGATGAGCCTTTGCAAAGACACCAACATTAGCCATATTATAGTATGATTCTTTAATTGTTGCATGTGAGTAATATTTTTTTTTTTGGTTTAATAAAGAATTAATGCACGGTCACAATTTATAAATTTAAATTCAGCGTCTACTTTAAGGAAAGGTCAATCTTCGGACCGTTTTCTTGACATTTTCTTGCCGGGACTTTCTTCAACGGACACTAACGGATACATAAACAATTTTTAACATTTCCAACGTGTAATTTGAGTAAATTTACAGGTAAAAAAGGTGTTCCGAATGATTAATGCAATTAATACAATAACTGTTTTAAATGATCAACACTCTTACGTGTCAATTAAAATGTTAGCATCTTAGTACGGGTTAAAATGTTTACAACATCATAGTTTACCAATATTAATAGCGTGTTTATGTGTTTTTAAAACCACTACCAAGTACTTTGTGTACGTAAAAGTGTCAAACACACTAATTTTTACAACGACACGAAATTAAATAATGTTTGCAGTGACAAACATGCCAAAATGGTAGGCCTTATAGTACGAAAAAAGTCGCATCGAATCCATCGCAAATATAGTGGTCCAAAGCGCCGGTGCGAGTCGCTGCCGAACAAAATTGCTTAATATTATTGCTTAAAATGTACGGTAAGCGAATAAAAACATCAAATAAATGTGAATAATTAAAAACAAGAAAACAACAGACAGTCACAAACACAAAGTAGGTTATGTTAGATCATCAGTTCAGTTAATTTCTGCACGGTCTGGAAAGTTATCGGCCTATAGTAGTGATATTAGACTATAGTTCAAAGTATTTCAAAGTCTGTTTAATGTTCAATATTGATTAAAAAGAACAAAAATATTTTTACTCAAGAAAAAAAACTAAAGAAATCATTGAAAACAGATCAAAAGTTACAGATTTTAATATTTGTCATTTCCCAAAACCTTTTCCTGAAATTTTACCTATGGAAACTACTTGTAAAAGAATGGCACCGATGAAATAAACAAAAGTCAAAATGGCGAGGTGATCCTGTTGAGTTTTTACATAAAAACTTGGTAGAAATATGACAAAAATATAGACAATTTACCAGTGTGAAGATTTAAAAATACGGACTCCAAGAAAGTTCCTAAATATGCAAAAACTTAGCACAACAATGGGGCAAAATTGGAGTAAAATGTAAACTCGACTGAGGAAATTTACAGATTGGACTCGTGAATTAAAGTCTTCAAGCAGGTATTCTTACACTATCGTCATGAATGATGGATCAAAATTTGGGCCAAAATCGGATGTCAAATCACTAGCCAGTTACCTGAGTCTGAGAACCACAAAAACAGCTGACTCTTTATGGTGCCATTGACTCAGGTTTGTGTGGATTTCTGCAGTTTTTACGCAACTGTTTGGTGAATGACCTATGGATTCCCAATCATTACCAAATTGAGCAGGAATTATAACTATCCCTTTTGCTTTTTAAACCTGAAATAGATTGAAAAATAATGATGTGGTTTTTTGTTTTCCCTTTTTTTAACTAAAAACACTTTCAACATTATTGTATGGTATTAGGGAAAAAAGGGACTATTGTCGACATTCCTACCTATAGGACATCTTTGATTTACGCGCTCATGCGCTTCTTTATCTTCAGGCGTTGTTTATATTCTACAATTTTCATTTTATCAAGGAAAACAACAGCA
>JAMKCH010042216.1:0-13658 GCA_023653785.1 Ophioderma brevispina
ACCTAAGGCAGAAAACATGGCGGCCGTTGAAGAGGGACTGTGTTTGATGGTAATAGCAGATACTGGTAACATTTGCAGGTATATAGGTTGGTTCGACTTTTTTCGGGTTTTGAAAAAAAAAAAGATAGGTGTCTACTGCTTTTTTTGCTCAAATGAACGTGGTTTTGGCCACAATGGAAGTTCTCAGAAAAATGATTAGGTTTTGTGCTCAACGTCAGTATCGGAAGCAGGCGGCATGCTGAGATGCATTTTTGAAAAATATATCCTCAATACTCCAAGAGTACCAGGCTTAATTTGCGTATAAAATGTCGGCAAGTCTGATCAAATTGTAATGAAGTTGGGTTAAAAGAAAAACATGTGGGGGGAAACCCCAGCCTTCAGTATAATTATTATAATATGGTGCCTTTTCATTGACATCAGCAAACTTCAGAAATAAAGTTGATAATCACCCCCAGATCAGACCCGTCCTGCTTTATCCCATTTTGCAAACTCCCGACTTTCAGCAGTTAGCTCATATGATATTATTTTCATTCATTAACCCTTGAAGTGAGTTTCAGCTGAGAAATTCATTCAAAGTTTTCCATTCAAAAATTGAGAATTCCAAAACATCCAATTTGTTTTAAAATATACAACAAACATATGAGCATTATGTATCCAAATTTTAATAACTGAAATATTAAAAAAAAAATAGGTTTATTTTTTTTAAAACAAGTAAAAAAGATCCATGAACTCAGTACCTCCATGATGAACTGTAGCACTCAAAGAGTTAAAGTACTCACATTTAGCCTTGTAATCAATTAATGTGGAGCTGTCAGAAAACTGTAAACAATGGTAACCTATCAACCAAAAGCATAAGACCACTTGACCTGGGTTCACTCCCAGGGGCTGTGGTCAAACCCTTGGGACTATCCACTGCTGATTTACAGGGTGTATTTAGAAATCATTGGGGGCTAGGAGGAGGGCGAGGGGGTTGTAAATCAATTTTGATAGTTTTATTTTATTTAGGGGGTAGGGGGCAAGTGGGAAGAAAAAAAAGTTACATGTTTGTATTTAGTAAACAATATATTTAGTGGACAATGATTTTGTTTTAATTAACAAAACAGAAAAGACAAGTGTAGTTTTCTTTGGTCTGTTGGCAATTTAATTAAGGAAAATAATATTGTCATTGTACAATTAAATTACACTTTAAAATGTGAGTCAAATTTTCAAATGACAATTAAATTGACTGAATGCTTTACATGTATACCTTTTTGTAGTCTACGTTTCCAATGAATTTTAACTACAGCATTACTCATGGCATTATTACAGTAAAAATATTTCTAGTTGTGACTTATGGCCGTTAAAATTTACCACAAAAAAGGTTAAAAAACAGGCTCAGATTGCACCAGAGTAGCATCAAAATAATAACCTGGACCCCAGCCGTAAGGACTTAGCGCTATGCCCTTGTTATGTGCACGGATTTGACAGAAAATGTTTCCATTCGTGTATTAAAGGTCCCAGAAAAGACTTAAATTTTTTGTAGGCCTGTGTTACAATAGGAAATGAGGTGGTACTAATCGAACACTGGAATGAAATGCCGGCCACTAGTGACAAAATTCCAATGTTATGGCGTAATTCCAAGTGTTTCAAAGTGGACCGCACCACTCTGGACCCCCAAAATTCAGTACGGACCCCCGAATTTTTGAATTCAATGTAGCTAAGGGGTCCACTGGACCCCTCGTTTTAAATTCTAGCGCTACCCCTGATCGGGGACTTCAGGGCTCGAACGAACTCGTTGTTTCTACACACGCTTCCCCCACGGGTCCGCGTCACAAGCGGCAATGCTAGAGGATTAGCGCTGTAAAATGATTCCAACGCGGTGATAGGAGATTCCAAGCTCGAGCCCATTCTGTTCGTAATATCACTTCGTCATGGGCTATCACCGCGGAATCAGCATTGCCGAATCTGCGAGGCTATGTCGGGAGGGCTCCCACAACGTTTTCGTCGGTGTATTACAGAAACGTACACAAACTCCCCAAGAGAACGTTGCGCGGGCACTCCTGCCGAAACAACACTAAATTCAACTGCACTATAAAATAAAAGTCTCAATCCGGTGACCGACTGTGACGCTTGCCCGGGAGTATTCCGTTGGAAAGGTGAGCATTATGTCCCCGAATTTTATGTTAATGCCTTTAGTATTTAAATTATGTTAACTTTATGTTTTAGTGGGGTTCGCCTTTGGTTGACAATTCTGTGGTGCTACTGAGATATCATGCTACACCTCCGACTGAGTGTGCTAGTCTGGTGTTGATTGAAAGTATTCATTCAACGGGGGTAATGCATATATTTCAGTAAAACATTGGTGTAAGGAAATCAGTTCAGTGTAATATTTATTCAAAAACAATTATGTTTATAAATCATTTAAATGAAGCCCGATTTCCTTTCCAATGTTGATTCCCACTTCCAGGCCCGCGCCACAGCATGATATATACCCGCGTCCGTGTGGGCTTTGAGCCCAAACGGAATTAAGTAAGAGCTAAGGTCGACAGGGTGTGACCCTGGGGTCACTGTCGAGCCCATTTCGCTTTTAGGGGGGGTTATTATGGTAATTTGGGGCATTCCACTTCTCAGAAGGGAAATGCATATATTTCAGTAAAACATTGGTGTAAGGAAATCAGTTCAGTGTAATATTTATTCAAAAACAATTATGTTTATAAATCATTTAAATGAAGCCCGATTTCCTTTCCAATGTTGATTCCCACTTCCAGGCCCGCGCCACAGCATGATATATACCCGCGTCCGTGTGGGTTTGAGCCAAAGCGGAATTAAGGGAGAGCTAAGGTCGACAGGGTGGGGCCTGGGGTCACTGGTCGAGCCCATTCTCTTTTAGGGGTGTTATTATGGTAATTTGGGGGCATTCACTTCTCCGAGGGAATGCATATATTCAGTCAACATCGGAAAGGAATTAGGCTTCAGTTAAATGATTTATAAAACATAATGTGTTTTTTATGTTTTTAAATTTTTACAAACAAACGGAAGACACTTGCCCCGGAATTCCAGTTAGGCCGTCACTGACATCATTCCTTCCATAAATCCATGAAATAAAACGGTGTGAAATTGTTAACACTTGCAAAAAAGGTAGGTTGTAAATTCTATTATCATGATATGGGCTTATTATTTCGTTCGCTAAGCAATATGCGGCGTGTGTACTGTGTGTTTGGTGGCGCGCCGGGATGCCCCCCGTAATGGCGGCGACGTAGAGGGTGTCCTTCGAGGCTTCACCGTCGGATTCGTGTATAGTGAATGACTTGGCCACCATCGTCTGGCAAAGGTCATGAATTGCATGTTTGAGGCCCTCTATTGCCCAATCCTCCATTGAGATTTGTGTAAATGGGGTTTTGAATTTGCTTCTTGGCTTGAAGTTATCTCACATACTTTAACAATCCCAAAGGAATGAGTAAGTGTGCAGGAACAAAGATACATTTTTGTTTATAGGCAGCAAAATCACACTTGTGATTCCTCAACTGTAGCTGTTAATGTGAGTTTTGAGCTTAAGGCAAACAATTTTGCTCATAAGGTTTAACTGGTACATTATTCATTAAGTTTTGTGTGGTAAATTTTTGTATTGCTATGAATTAAGGAAGATGATGGCAGAAGAGAAGGTGAAAGGCTTCCATTAATGTTCTGGTGGCTAAAGATGTCACAGACGGGCTTACGTCAAGGTAAGTTGAATATGAGACTCTATACCTGCAAGGGTTCCTGTGAGTTATTAGCAAGAATACAATAATTTTCCTATATAGTAATGCCGGTGTCTTTCGTGGTGTCTGGACATGTCTATTTTCTTCCTATTTTCTCGGAGACCCAAAGGGTCCCATGTTCCTGAAACGTGGTGGGTGGATGCCCCTTGACCTTCCGAATCTTAGTTGGTATTGTTTAGTGGGTCCAAGGTCTCAGGGTAATTCAAGGTCATTGGGGTAACTTTGGTGTATCCAAACAAAACTTGGTGGGGCGGGGTGATTGTCGGATGCCAAAAATTTTAAAGGTCACAGCAAGGTCATCGGGTCATTCAAGGTCAAAGGGAGACCGCAAAACCCGGGTCATTCAAGGCGGTGATCCGCGAACCCAGGTGACGCGAAACCTAGGGACCTGGCCTAGTAATATATAATTCTTAAAGTCTGCACATATCCACTCATGTTACAAAACACACATTACTTAAGAAAGTGAAATTACCCAAAAATATGGCCAAAAAGGGCCTTTGGCAAAATGTATGGTTTGTATATAACCCTAACCTGACGTCGGTTTCTAGAGTATCTCAGGGGAGGAACTGAAGGAGTGAGGGAAGAGGGTAACAAGAAAAGTCGCAAATTTAGGGTGGGATTCGAACCCGATTGACAAGGGAATATCACGCTACGGCGGTGTGGCCTGGCCAGCGTTTGTGCCCATATGAGTCTGGTTTGATGACGTCATTGCTACTTTCTGGGACGTAGTGCATTTTTCTCAATTAACACAGTGAGTTTTGGTGAGCTTTAGTGGTGTTAGGGGGTTAAGGTAGAAAGATCCTAATCAAACTAATTTAATTTAAACCATTTTCATGTATTCATGCATAATATTTAAATATGTGGGGGAATGGTGGCAATTCCACACTTTCTGAATAGTTATGCAAATACGAGATCAAAAATATGGCCACCCAATGGTTGCCATTGAAGAAATTTTGATGACGCTTACTGAACAAAAGTGTACCATCTATAACATGAAATTGGGTGTATTTAGGATAAGTGCACAATTTTCCTTGTAGACGATTTCATTTTTCTAATTCATGAGAAGGTTTGATTAATATTCAAAAATATAAAATTAAGGAATTTTGCTGCTCCTTAATATGTTTAATGCTAATAACTCCAAATCAGGGTAGATTATTGAAAAATAAAAAATGCGTGACAAAAGCAGAGTAATCTAATAAAAAACTCTGCCAAATGGCATGTAGGGACCTTTTTGTCCCTCCTTGAGGAGTTGACTCGGGTTAGCAGAATTTCGCAACGCATTCAAAAAACTATCAAAACTCATCGTTGTTTCAGTTCTCGAATGTTATTTACCTTGGTTACACTCTTCGATCTTGACTTTATAGATAAACTTAGTTACATTATGTTGCTTAAGCACTCTGATGAATTTGTCATAAAGTTAATGATGAGTAAAAACCAATGTAGAACTCCACGGCCAAAACTCCTTCATATTTCGAGAATGACAAACTTTTTTATGCACAAGTTCCAAAATCAAAACAGGTCACCAAGAGGGCGCAAAAACCAGAGAAGAAGTCAGGCCAGAGGTATCGGAATCCCACACATCTACCAAGTATAAATTTAGGAAATGGCACTAACATTCCGGCGCCTTAATTTATGCCAAAATAAAATTCCCTAACAAAACTTTAGTTTAATCAAGTGCCATTACTGCTTCAAATTTACTATTATGTTACTCAAAGTGAGAACTCTAAAAAATGAGTAGCAACTCGCTTTCAAAAAACTATGAAACAAAAGATAATGTGCTCACAATTTCTAGTCCTTAAGTTTCAAAGACAATTACCATGATTAACCAATTCACAAGCAAATGGAATTACATGGCTTGAAGAACAGTACTGAATTACCATAGTACACTTGGATTATCTGGATGTGTGAATAAACCAGAAATTGGAATAAAAGTCTCATGTATTGAAATGCCTATTGTGTGTGAAAGTCTGGAAACGTATGAAAACAATCAAATTTAGTGCCTAAGTAACTCCTGTATAATCAGGTCTAAACAGGGCTTATTTATTTTTATTTTTTATTTTAGTTTTTTGACGAACAGTTATTCAGCCACTAATGTCCAAGAAAAATTGCCGAAAAAAATTGCAAAAAATTCGGAATTCACTAAAGTTCAGATAAAAACTCAATGGTGATCTTCGTGCAATGGCAGATGGTAGTTCGTCATCTGATTAGTAATTACATCGTAGAGTCTGCCAATGCACCCAAACTTCTTGGACTCTTCGTGCCAATTCGTAGATGGTAGTTCCTCATCTGATTACATCGCAGTTCTACCATTGCACAAAAACTTCTGTATCCATTTATAGTTAATATGTAGTTTAGCAGGAAAGCTGTGCCTGCATTAAGTTTATAATCTGACTTAACTTTCATATTCCATGTAGTTTCACTGTAACAATAGGCCTTTATTCTGCCTAACTTTTCACAAGCCATCCATAGCAGGATCCGGGTTGGACTGCATAATTGGTCTGGGTACAGCCATGACAATGCTACATTTCTAGCCAATTAAGAGTGAATTAACTTGAACAGATGACTGGTTGACTTGACGAGGTGACATGACTTGACACGACTTGACTTGTAAATGCTCGTTGACTTGACGAGATGACTTGACTTGCAGACGGGAACTTGACTGTAAAATGTGGAAGTGTACACATAAAATATGTCTGTGAACCATCAATGACTGCCAATTATTTGCTGGCAAATTTTAAAAATCAAACTTATTTACATCTTCGCCATGAACCGGGCCGGGAGGCTAAGGGGGTACCCGGTGCTTGCCCCCAATACAACCGCCCCCGATCGACGGAAGGGGAGGGGAGATTCACTGTCCCTCTCACAGGCTGCCCCTAGGAGTGTCCTGATGCCGTACCCCAAAGTGTCCTTTGGCAGTCACAGTGCTTGATTTCCCACACTCAAATTTTGGAAAACTGGCTTTAACATATTGGAACTCCCTTGGGTCCCATTGTCCTTTTGTCTCTGGAAGGGACTAGTTTCCTCCTCAAATTTCTGAATACACCGGCCGTCCTATGTATATTAACAGAAAACATGTAAAGTGAGGGGCATCTTTGCCTTTGTTAAACTAGCTTGTTTGATAAAGGTCCACGCTTAAATGGTTTTATAAGTTTTTGGATCTTGTAGATTCTTGAGGCTTTTTAGGTATGTCTTTCATCTTGAGGTGTCTGCTGGTTGATTATCTGCTTTCAACTCTTCAGTTTGTACAGGTCTATCACATTTGATGAATTTGTCTATGGTGAGACCTCTGGAGCAGTAATCTGCAGGATTGGCGGATGTCTGCAACATCTTCCACTGCGAAGGTTCAGATCATCCGGATCAATGCAATGCGATTCGCAACGAAAGTATGGAATCTTGAAGGCCATTGTTGATATACTTGATGACTGTTTGACGTACGTCCAGAAATATATGATCGGCTTCTCCAAACTGAAGTTCATCTAATTAGCATCTGTTCATTCTCACCATCATAGCAGCAGCTTGCAACTCCATTCGTGGGATGCGAATCTTTCATGGTGTACTCTGGCCTTGGCCATGAGGAAGGATACATGTCCAACATTGTAGTTATCCATGAACCTCAGATAGCTGACGGTGCCATACCCTTTATTGCTCGCATCAGAGAAGTGATGCATCTGAACACTGTGCTTGTTGCACTGCTTCGGTCTCAGACATCGTTCAACCGTGAAATCTGATAGTTTTGGCAAGTCATACAGCCATTTCTCCCAGCGAATTCTCATTTCATGTGGAATTGGTTCACCCAACGATTTTCAAATTTGCATGTTACTTGCAACATCTGCTTTTTCATTCCACGCCTCGGGCACACCAAACCCAAGGGTCATACAGGAGGGCAGAGACTGTAGTCAGATCATGGCCTGCGCCTTGTTAGAGCATTCTTGTTTTACGTCCAATCTTGACTCCGAATCGTCGACCTCAGGTGACCGACAGGCGGACTGCCCAGTACCTTTCCTGCTGGTATCTTCTTGACCATGCCGGGATCGTCTTTGAACCTTGCCTTCTCTTGTTCGGTGGTTTGACCTGCACACTTGTAGTTATTAATGAATGTCCCCTTGGTTTAAGGCGAAATCCACCTGTATGTGCCAGCGTGCCTCAATTCTTTCATATAACTTTTGCGTCCATCCTCGTGATTCGAGATGAGAGCCCAGGCAGTTCATCGGACATCATACGTAAAACTTAGGTGGGGATTGTATCGCTACTTCTTCCATATTTTGCTCTTCGCTCCTATCATTCTTGTGCCACCTAATGGCCAATTTGCGCAAGCCTGGGAGGATTTCCGCACAAACAGATGAGTCTTCCCCCATTTGATACTCGAGAAAGTGGCTTAGTCAGATCTCGCATTGCCGCACCATCGGGAATCAAGAACCTATCTCTATCCTTGGAGCACCCACCGATGAAACCTCCTTCGATGGTCTGCTGAGATTAACTATCTGCTGCTGTTCCTAATCCAGATCCACACCCACGGTAGTGTGTTGTGCCAAATCTGGTTCTTGGTAAGTTTCCTTGTTTATGTTTCAGCCAACCATGACTGCGGCACAATTCAAACACCACCCTCAACTTCTTCTTCTTCTTGGTAGTGTACAAGAGAAAACAGGACATGAAAGGGGCCCCATGGTGGGGAATGTACCATATCTTCCCGTCTGCTCCTTCACTTTTCTCCTTTTACAACCAGAACCGGCTCCGTGACCTTCTACAAGGTGTCCTCCATAGGCCTTGATGGGAGTCTTGGCCCCAAATTGAACCCTTGACACCTTTTCTTCATGTGTGCAGCCCGTTGGTTTTGGCCTGCGTCACATTATGGGAACTTCACTGTGGAATCACTAGGCGTCAATCATGAAAGTGACCATCAACCTCTTCGGAATGTGGAGACATTGTCCTAAATTTCTTTCCTGTCATACCTCCATTCCGGCCTCTCATCGGGAACAATCTTTCCATGAACTCCATATTATATAACCTTTCAAACTGAACTTCAACCTTTCAATCTTAATCCTATTCACTTTCTTGTAACTACTGCAATGATCCTCTCTTCTCACACCATGGACTGTCCATCCTAGGAGGGTCCTAGTTGCATAGGGGCCCTCATTTTGTCACTGTTGATTACTTCCATGTGCTCAATGACTTGGGTCAACGCGTTACCAATGAGAAGGCCAATTTCCGCTGGCTCACTGTCTAAGCGTGTTATTGTCCTTGCCAATTCCGGCCATCTTCCAATCCTCACCTTATTACTCTGCGCTCTGTTATCTGCGGGCTTGTGTCCTGCACGTACAACTGTTTGAAAGTTGAATATCCTTTCTTCTTCCAGGTTCCAGAACCTCCATTTTTTAGGAATTTGACCTCCAATGGCATGCACCTGTATTGTTTGGATTTCACACGGTTTTTCCTTCCTTTCACAGCAAGTGTCTTTTTGCAATTTTGTTGTGCCCGAATCTGCGTCACTCTGCCTTCATCGAGATAGCAGATGTTCCACCCTATCCAGATCCGTTTAGCTCGATTACCCGGAATAATTTTTCTGGCAAGATTTTTGATCTCCGGTCCCATTGCTATTGTATCAATCTTCTTAAGCATTTTCTTTTCTTGCTGTTGTGTACTTTGTTCTGTTGTCCTTATGGAGACACTGTGGGGAATGTCATACCTTACATACCTTACACCGAGTCTCCTTTTACCGTCTTTGCTGAGATGCACTGCCTTCTTTCTTCCTTCGAAGCAAACACCTTAAGCTTAGTACAGTACTCCAACAAACCCTCACCTTGCTATCACAATATGTGCACGGCGGTTCAGTGCTGTTGATCTTGGGTTCCCTTTTGACTTTTCATGTTCATCTGATGACTGTGCAACTGGCTTCACACCTGCCGCCAAACTCCTTTGTGTATTCCTTGGCGGCTTCTTGGCATTCTTGTTATTCTCATCCCCTCTTGGCGATTGTATTGCCCCGAATGCTGGGTTGACCGGTATTGTAGTTTGTTTTGTCAACAACAGTGTGAATTGATGGAAGTTCACGGTCTCTCCCTTCACCTCTTCCAACTCGTAGACCCGGGTTTCCTCCATAAACTCTAATCTTATGGAAGTTTTTGCATAAGGGTTTGCAGACCTATGTGTAGATTAAGCTCAACAACAAACCTCTACACTAGCATGGTGTTCTCCTTCTCTCTCTCTATTGGAAGCATGGAGATTTTCGCAAACTTCAGCATCCAGTTCTTTGATTTTCCGACCAACTACGGCCTTTTTCATACCAATGGGCTAATCTTACTTTGGGTTCTCCAAATCTGTCTCTTCAACATTCTTTGGCTTTGTGATAATCCCTCTCATGATCCTTATACTGAGACCCAAGCTCTTTGCACTACTACATTACTTTCTCCCGTAGTATAATGGACAGAGGAAGTGCTCACTTTCTTCCTCTACTCTTTTCTGTTTTTTGTCTCGACGCCATATTGGGGCCTGTGATACAAGTTGATGTACTTAAACTGCTCTCCTCAACAGCATCGATCTTTTGCCTGGTAACGGAATGCTCTTATCTGTTCTGTATTCTAAGTTCAGTGAGTTTTCTCATATCTTGTTGCTGCTGAAATTGGATTGTGGTACATTAGGATACTGATGTCCGTATACTATTCTTGTTGGTGTGATCTGACCCTGCAACGGCTGCAGATCTTGTTGCTACTGCCATTGGCTGACCTTTTTGCCAAAATTGCCTTATCTTCTTGCCTGCTTACCTTGTTTGTCTTCTTCTTGTTTGAACGGGCCTTTTGCCAAAATGGCACTTTCTTGTTCAATTGACCTCTTGTTGTTTGTTTGCATGGTTTGCCCCTTGTTGCCGAAATTGCACTTCTTGTTGCAATTGACCTTGTTGTCTTGCTACCTGTTGCAATTGACATCGTTGCCTATGCTTGTTTTGCAATTGTATACCAGTTGTTGTCCTTGTTGTTTGTTGTTGCAATTGTTTGACCGTTGCCAAATTGCCTTCTTGTTTGCATTGACCTTGTTTGTTCTTGCTACTTTTGCAGTGACCGACTTGTCTTGCTTTCGTGTTTATGACCCTTGTTTCTGCTTCTTGTTGCATTGATTGTTTGTTGTCTTGCTTGTTGCAATTGACCTTGTTGTCTTGCTTTCTTGTTGCATGACCTTGTTGTCTGATTTCTTGTTGCAATTGCCCTTGTTGTCTTGCGGTCTTGTTTTGCAATTTACCCGTTTGTCTTGCTTGTTGTTGCAATTGTTGGACCTGTTGTCTTGTTGTTTGTTTGCAATGTTTGACCTTGTTGCCAAAATTGCACTTCTTGTTGCAAGGACCTTTGGGCTTGGCGCTTGGTTTTGCAATTGTCCTTGTTGTCTTGCTACCTGTTGCAATTGACCTTGTTTTCTTGCTGTCGTCTTGTTGCAATTGAACCGGGTTGCCCGTTGCTTCTTGTTGTCAATGACCTTTTGTCATTTGCTTCGTGTTGCATTGACCTCTGATTGTCTTTGCTTGCTTGTTGTCAATTGACCTGTTTGTCTTGCGTCGTGCAATGGACCATGTTGTCTGCCTGTTTGTTGCAATGGCCATTGTTTGTTGTCTTGCTTGTTGCAATTGACCTTGTTGTCTTGCTTCTTGTTGCAACTTGTCCTTGTTGTCTTGCTACCTGTTGCAATTGACCACTGTTGTCGTGCTTCCTTTGTTGGCATTGACCTTGTTGTCCTTACTTCTTGCTTGTTGCAATTGACCTTGTTGTCCTTGCTTCTTGTTTCAATTGACCTGGTGTCCCTTGCTTCTTGTTTCATTGACCATGGGTGCCCTTGGCTGTTTGTTCAATTGAGCCATGTTTTCTTGCTTCTTGGTTTCAATTGAACATGTTGTCTTGCTGTTTTGTTGTTGCAATTGACCTTGTTGTCTTGCTACCTGTTGCAATTGACCTTATTGTCCTTGCTGTTTGTGTGAAATTGACCATGTGGTCCTTGCTCTTGTTGCAATTGCCCCATTTGCCTTGCTGTTGTTGCCAATTGTTGCCAAAATTGCACTT
The DNA here is from genome assembly GCA_023653785.1 of Ophioderma brevispina. Taxonomy (NCBI): domain Eukaryota; kingdom Metazoa; phylum Echinodermata; class Ophiuroidea; order Amphilepidida; family Ophiodermatidae; genus Ophioderma; species Ophioderma brevispina. The sequence goes on from JAMKCH010042216.1 coordinate 11,777, forward strand.
GTTTGCAATTGACCTTGTTGTCTTGCTTCTTGTTTTTGCAGTTGACCATGTTGCACATTATGCCTGGAAACTGCTGCAATGTTTTTGCTGTTACGCCTGCCTTGGTTGCCTGTCCCCTGGACCTGTATGTGCTGTGGCTAGACTGTTGCTCAACTTTTCGGTAATAGGTGACTCTTCATTGTTTGTTTGCAGAATCATTAAGCCTTTTTGATGGCCTTTATTATCTTGTTCTTTACACCGTTAAACAAGCCCCCCATCTCAAACAACTCTCAATTGTTGATTGCTGCTTGCACTTGAACCAACCACTTTTCCTATTTTCTCCTCACCATGTTTATAAAATGATTGCGCCACGACAACCCATCTTCATGATATCTCATCCCTCTTCCTACGTTAATTGCATGAAATCTTTCTTTGCTACTCCCAATTCGATTTCAAACGTCCATCATTTCCCTTTTTCCACTTCATTTCCTCCATCTCTCTCTCCCATGCTTGTTTTTTCTTAATGCTTCATCACGATATCAAAGTTCTGCCATGCTGGCTGCGCTTCTAATTTAATTACACGAGACAAACTACTCACAGAACTGCATCCCCCAAGCTCCTTTTGCCATTACTTCTAGTGCTTCTGGTACTTCATCATGCATGGTTCTGTACTCACAGCACGCCAGATAATTGGTATCTATTTGCAGCACGTGAGGGATACTGATCCAAACGTGAGTCTACGGCTAGCTACTGTTTTACTTTTTGCAGCACGATATGGGAGCAATACATACACGGTGCTTAAATGGCGATTTTGCCAACATTGTAAGAGTCCTAATCAGCTTATAATTATCACACATGATACATGTACCTTTCTTCTTCTTATTGTTAACTGGATGGACTTTTCTCAACGAATATAGTTGTTTTACTTAGAATGTAGGGACCTTTTTGTCCTCTTGAAGGAGTTGACTCGGGTTATCAGAATTTCGCAACGCTCAAAACACTACTCCAACCTCGTTGTTCCGTTCTCTCAATGTTATTTACCTTGGTTCACTCTAACGTAAGTTATTATTGGTTGCTTAATCACTTCGGGATGAATTCTGTCATAAAGTTAATGATGGTAAAACAACTGTATAACGTCCCCACGGCCAAACTCCTTCATTATCTTCGAGAATGACAACTTTTTTATGGCACACGTTCCAAATCAAACCGGTCCCCACAAGAGTGCGCAAAACCAGATAAGAAGTCAGGCCAGAGAGTATCGGAATCCCATCATCATTACCAGTCAATTTAGTAAATGGCAACTAACCTTGCATTTTATTTGAAGTAAAAAACTGGAGATATGTGCCTCAGAATATGACCCTTTGGTCCCAAAAATAGAACTCATAATAGGTGAAAATAGTTGCTGGCTACTCATGTTCATTAACATCACCATTTTTTTTGCAGCCATTACTACTTTCCCTAACCCTAGATGTAAAACGAGGTTGTATTTGCCATTTTCCTGGTCTCATATACAACAGAGTGTTTTATATATAGTTTTTTTAATTTCTGTGATTTTGCAAAATAACCGAACTAAGGTATAAAGACGTCTTAGTAAACAAACATTATACAGAACGGTAATTTAGTCATTTTTAGATTTTTCATGGTTTGACATTACTAAAAACTGCCAACAGAATGATTTCTTTAAGGAAAACATTTTTTATTAGGATCTTTCGACCTTAATAAACTTCTGGTGAAGTGAGAATTCTGTTCTCAACCCATGATTCATTCAACTTGACAAAATCTTTAAAAAGCTTGGTTCCATGTACAGAGGGTATTACCTATACATACCCCCCCTATCACAAGTGGGTGGTTGGGATAAATGTGTTGAAACCCCTGTCTACACATATTCCTTTCTAGCATGTCA
>JAMKCH010042217.1:0-12895 GCA_023653785.1 Ophioderma brevispina
ATTATGGAAAGCCCAATTTTTGGGAAAAATTGAAATAAAAACGAGAGGAATTACAAATAGCATGAAAATTGCATTTTTGCCATAATAAAAAACATCAAAATAGAATATAAACTTACATCAACAATTTTAAAAGCCACAGGGAACCAACTGTGAGTATGTAACAAAGGAATAATATAAGAACGGCATTCCCCGTTACAATTGGTACATCGAAAGAGTTAAACACCACCTTCCAAGCCTACACCTAAATCACTTTAAAAACACATAGTTATTCCCATACCTTAGCTATTGTAACATCATCTGGGCTCCACCTATCATTCACGGTTCACCAAACTAAACATCAAACAGAAATGGGCATTCCGCACTAATCAAAAACTCACCCCCTAGAACTCACACTTTGGTTTTCCTTATTTCACTCACTGAAAAACACTTAAATTAGAGTACCTCAACCAACTTCAAACAGCGCTCTTCATGTTTGACTATCACAAAAATCATTTACCTCCGAACTTCAGGAATTACCTTTACCAAAACAGACAAATCCACAGCTTATAACACCAGACAGCTGACCAAACTTCATCTTTCCCCTCCCAAAAACAACCCTGACAAAGCCCTTATCACGTATCACGGCGCCAAAAAATTTGGAAGGATCTCCCAGAATCCATCCAGCAATTACAAACAAAATACTTTCAAAGTCACTGAAAAAACCTTTCATAAACCAAGTACAATTATATTAAATTACTACCCAAGTCCTTTATTTCTCTCCTCACTTATTCTTCATCTCATTTCTACCTCTACTCCTTACTTTTTTTTTCTCACCTCTACCTCTTCCAACCTCTGCTTCCTATTATGCAATAGTATTACATAACTCAGCAAGATCTGTTGAAAAAGTCTGTTCTTTCTTGTCCACTGCCCGTATCTGTATTCTTGTTAAGTGTTTGTTTAGGTTAGCGATATTGTCTGTTTTCTTGTTATTAATTTACTATGTAATATTTTATTCCCATCCCTTACTTGTGTCATTATTGTCATGGGTTATTGTAAGATTGAGTATATTTTACTTTATGGATTACAGGGACAGCAATAACTATAAGCCCACGGGGTTGTCCATTATTGGTCCTAGCATTTCATATTCCGCACTTCATCTAGACAGTTTATAATCGATACTTAATGTATTATGTATTATTATATAATATACTGTATTATACTGTCTGTCCCCGTACGATATGTTATGGGCGAACACCACTAAATTATCGCTCCATTGAAATACACGTAAAAAATACCACATCGCGCCGCTGATTTGCACCCGGTGGACATTTTTGAATATTATGATTCATTTCACTATAGATCACAACTAAAAACTTTTCCGAATAAGTTTCATTTTTGTTCATTCTGTAGAGATTTAAGAAAAGGGCATATGAACAGCGCGCCACCACTATTTTGAGCCACGTGTACGCTCATAGGCCGCTTTCGACAAGGGCCGGAAGTCGAGGGCCTAGTTTTCTACACGAATCGGAATTCCAAATTTGTGAAATCTCAGCGATGGTCAAGCTATACTCTTTCACTTTATTATAATATTAACCCCTCACTAGGGAAACGGTCCTCCAAGACTGCAAAATATCTCAAAATGTTTTGTCATTTACCGGAATACTACCATCCCAAAACGTTGGAGTGATTTAGTGTTGTCGCCCTCGAAACACTTTTGAAAACATTGTTTTTTGATTCTTTCTTGATTTTGACAAATATGACGTTTTAAAGAAAAAGGTCATTTTTTTTTCTTCTCCACGACACATGAAACGTGAGTTATCGGTCTCCAAGTAAATTGAAATATTCTAAAATATCCAAATTTTGTGATTTTGCGCTCTTCCCCGCGTTTACCAAGCAATACAGCGTTAAAACACGTTTTTGCTGGAAACTAAGTATGATTTGTGAGGTCAACCATTTTGAATTATCTTCAAGAAATGCAAATAATACACGAGCACATCACTTAAGTAATGGATCGCTTCATTTCACCGAACACCCCCCCCCCCTTCGATCGGGTAACTATAGCGCGTGCCTGACAGGATTGCGTGCAAATAATAAGGGGTGGGTGGGAAACTAGTAATTTTCGATCTTTGGTGAGCCTCTTTTTCTACTTCTTGCTTCTGAAACATATTTATATAAAGTCAAGAAAACCTACAATGTTGTTGTTTCTTAAAATAAATACCTAAGGGATTTGGGTGGGTATTAAATTACAATCTAAAAACTCGAAGCACGCTTTTTTGGTCAAAAAATGAAGGGAAACGTGGTTTTGACATTGCGCTTTCCTTGCAAAACAGAAAAAAGACTTGGACTTGATAACATAGCTATTCAATTAGCCTTATAGTCATAAACACACACCACGCCATTACATTGAATTCACTGTGCTTCTTTGATTTCGCGAGCTGCAACATCCCATATCTCAATCAGGATTTGAGACCAAATTGCCCCAGTCCAAGCGAAAACACGGAATAAAAATCGACCATTTTCATCAGCACCTTGTCTTCAAGCGATTTCTTTGTTAAATCGTAAAAATTGGATTGTTCAAATGCGATTTGGTCAAATATAGATGTCTAATGTACAAATCTCAAAAATTAAATAAATCCGGGTCTTTATTGCCAGCACTCGAATCGCAAAAATTACACGCCCGATGAGGTTTAGAAGGGCGCACCCCACTAAATAATCGCCCATTGAAATACACGTAAAAATACACATCGCGCCCGCTGATTTGCACCCCGCGTGACAATAGTTTGAATATTATGAATTCATTTCCATATAGATCACAACTAAACTTTCGAATAAGTTTCATTTTTTGATATCATTCTAGTAGAGATTTTAAGAAAAGGGCATATGAAAGCGCCACCACTATTTTGAGCCGACGTGTAAGCCTCATAGCCGCTTTCGACCAGCGGCGGAAGTCGAGGGCCTAGTATCTACACCGAATCGAATTTCCAAATTTTGTATAATCTCAGCGTGGTCAAGCTATTACTCTTTCACTTTATATAATATAACACCCTCACTAGGAACCGGTCCCCAAAGGACGCAAAATTCTCAACATGTTTTGTCATTTTACCGGAAATACCTACCATTCCCACAAAATCGTGGATTGATTTAGTGTTGTGCGCCCTGCGAGCTGAATAAATTGAACCTTGAACCTGAACCTCTCGTGCCAACTCAGATGTAACCATTCTCGTGCCCTCTATCCACCATTCAGTCGCTAGCTCACTCTTTGTCAGAGAAATTTCTTCCATATGCCAAGTTGTGGAATGATTGACTGAACATGCTGGGGACTCGTGCCTCCTTTCTTGGCTTTCAAGGCAGCTGTTAAGAAACTCCAGGTCTAAGTGTTTATTCCGTTTGGTTTTTCTTTTAATATTTTTTTTAATTTTGTTCCCTTTATTCATGTTGGTGGGTTTATATGGCTTCCCTTAATTTAGTGCTTTAGTCCGCACTATTGGGCTCTTGCCTGTGCTTTATGCCAAATGTTATAAAAAAGTAAACATGCCTGGACATGACATTTGACTGTCATCCCCACCAAGCTCGGACATTATCAGAGGATGGAAAAATAAACCAATTAGGATGGAGACTGATCTTTGGTGATTACTGGATTAACTTGATGGTGGACCGATAAGACAATAAGCAATAAAAATCGATCTTATTGGGATAAGTGTACAGTTTGTATTCATCATTATTGATTATATAGTAGACACTGTGGAAGCCTCAAAAGGGCACGTGCTGTTTTACCAGGACGTGGGGTCAACCGTCCGCGTGACGTGGGATCATTTCCATGTCGTGGGTCATTTGGGGAATTCCGTGACCGTGGATTTGTCATCTATGAAGGTCGATGACAAATTAATGAACGGCCCCAAGCGAAGCGGACGGGGGGGGGGGGGGGGGGGAGTTAATCCATAATCAAGGAGGCAAAAAGTAACGTAAGTATCGTTTGTCACAAGAAGAAAAGGCGTAGTTTGTACTACTCATTGGTTATGATATAAGGACAAATCGTCAAAGGTCATAAACAAAGATTAAACTTTAATAGACTTCAATTTCTTGAAAAAATGTCTCCAATCTATAACCTTCAACAAAGATTACAACAGGAGTAGTCGGCACTCTCTCTGGATTGGGAATTGCCACTGACAATCTATTGGTCCCTGAATTATAGAAAACAGTGCAAATTATTTGTTGCGGTGTTTGAGGAAAGATGAACGATTGAAGCTTTATTTGGAAATATAAAATAATAGCCACTTTGATTCCTCTTACTCTTACAAAGGGTTATTGAAGTCTATGGGTTCACAATAATGAAAAACTGATTCGGCACTGGGGTTTTCCTCGGCATGTTTTTGTTAGCTAGGATCCTCAGCTATCATAAATTCTGTGTTTGTCAATTAAATGATGGTGGGTATAGCGCAGGGCCGTTGCGATGGTAATGCAGGAATGAGAATACAATAGAATGTCATCCGCTTTGTAATAGACACCATAAAGCGATAATATAAGGTTGTTATATGTATTTAAGATGCCCAGTTGATTGCAAATATGCAATCAAACTAGGGTCTTAAGGTCATGGTTATACTGGCAGGGTCATTGTGTTCAAAATGGATTTTCTGGAAAAAAAAAAAAAAACATCTCCGCAAACCAACAACAAAAAGACACAACTAAGTAAGCACAACTTAAGCCCTGTCATGATGCAAGGACAAGATTTGGATTTAGGGCCCCAACAGTGCTCAAGATCCCAACAAGGGTGGTGGCAGTATGTGGTGGGGTTATGCTGGATTGTAAGAGACGTTACTTACACATTCCAATGCCATCTCTCAGCGATTGCTCGCAATGGAAAGTTTAGCCTACAAGTTTCGCAGCCGGTCAAAAGATATGAAACAATATTTTTCTGCTAGGGGTCCTAGATTTCAAAGGAATAAATCGTAAAACTATTGTTGCGTGATGTCACCGAATCTGGTGCTCATTACCGTTGTAGCAGGACTATGAGTAGGCCTACGTACGGTGGACTATAGGCCTAATTCTACACCGGTATATACAAAATGAGATATGGTCTGGCAGGAACCATAGTCCGTTGCTCCATAGGCACAACAACGGAGTAATAAAACGTGAAACTAATGTTGGCATGAAGAGTCAAAACTGAATTAGTGCCTTATTCTTCACGTTGTAGGCGGGATGTGAGAACGGAGGACTATATCTCCTGCCACAACGTAGAGAAGTTTTTATAGTCCGCTGGACTTTTCCCATAGTCTAACTGCAACTTCTAAGGACTAGGACACGCGATTAGTTGACTCTTTCACACAACATAGTTTCACGCTTTATTCCGTTGCCGTCTATGGAACCCGAACTATGGCTCCAGCGGACTATAGCTAATTTTACAACGTACCAAACATAATATCGACTATGGTGTGGCATGGTACCAGATATATGTTGATTAATCAAATGTTAATAATGAAAATGGATTTCGTAGACAATGATATAATTGGGAATATCAAAAAATAAAGAAAATTTTAATCTAGCAAGAAAGTAAGCCTTAATCGACAGTATCACGTGCGCGGATGCCGCATTGAGTTCGAGTGTCAAGTTCACGAGTCCTATCTCAAAATCTATCCATGTAGGGCTATCGGTATCAAAAGACCAAGATTTTTAATTTCCATCGTTATTTGACATGAAAATATTTCAAAACATCAAATATTATCCAACGTGGCGGTTGTTTATTTCGATGGGAGGATTATTTGGAGTTAGGCGTGCTCCATGTGGACACCTATCTGGTGATTAAGCAATATTAGCAAATTTTTGGAAGAGCGCCCCCAATTTTCAAAATTTGATATTTTGGAGAGTTACGTTGGTAATTGCTAGGACCACTATACCTGAGAACCGAGAATGCTAAAAAATGGTATTTATACAAATAAGCGATTTTGTATTTAGAATCGGATCCCAGATTGGACTTAACGGCAGCCGCTGGAAATGCTACGTTTATGTCCGTTCATAATGAAATAGTGCTACCTCGAGAAATAACCTCTAATGACTTGCCTGAAATATTAAAAAACTAATGGAGGAGCGTAGACACGTACATGGCGCCATTTCCCGGCTATTTACATTGGAAGGCCGTTTCCAGCAGCCTTTGAATTATTATCGGGGATCCCCGATAATAATTATTCTTAGTTACTAAAATCCTTAGTTTGTGACAAATAGACATTTCGGCTTAACCATTCACAGGTATAGGTACTAGCCAGTTACCAATGCAACCGTGTCCAAATCTCCAAATTTGTGAAAAATTGGGGCGCTCTTCAAAGAAATGTGTATTTTCTTTAAGTTTCCTATGTCACCTTGAAAGGGGTATCCAGGTATTCCTTGACTAAGATGGTATGTTTCCGCCATTGTAACTTGTGCATCACAGATAGAAATTCATCTAATACTAAACGAAGGTTCTTTAACTTCCTGAAGTGGGCTTTTTAGGCGTCCAAGATGGCCGCCGCCAAGAGAGGGCCATAATTTGCTAAAGGAACTTAAATTGTCAAATTGTTGGGATTCGAATGTGAGTGAGAGCACCAAATTTTATGGCATTTATATATTTTGCGAACAGGCTCGTTATTGATGGCGATCATATTTGCTCTAGGAAACGTAAATCGGGAATAAAAGGCAGCCTTGCTCATTGCTTCGATGTTACAAAACAACACTAAGATCTAAAAATATTAACCTGTGGTATTATCTTTTAAGATTAAGATTTCGCTGGTATAGCTGGTCATCACAACTTGCGTCATATAACGTAGTTTTAAAATTACTCTAAGTGGTTTCGCAGGGAAACAGCTCTTGTCAACCTGATACAAGAAAGCGTGATGTAATGGGTGTGGAATGTATTCAAGGAATACTCAGAGACGTCATAGGTGCTTACCAGTAAAAAATATATAGAAGTTAAAAAGTTGCAAGTTGTCTCTATGTAGAAGTGAAATTTTTAGTGCAGATAATCATATGGCGTTAGTTAAAATAACAGGCTTGAGCTCTCCTTAATTGGTTAACGTTAGCTCGAACGATTTGATATTATTTTTTTTTACTAAAATGACCTTCAACACCTCATAAACTTGGGAAATGCCATAGCATCCCTAAAAGCCTGATGTATATTATAATACGACTTTTTTTTCTGTCACTGGTAAGAATTTCGAGGGTTGTGAAGATTTAATGACAGAATTCTCTGAAATTTTGATGAAAAACTTACATTTTCGTCGAATATTACCTATATTTACTGTACAATTTCTAGTCTTAAAATTGCTTGGTGCAGATATATGAAGCACGACACAGATTTAAAACCTTTATAGGTGTAATTTGTGTCACAAACACCAAGTACTTTTAAAGGGACACAATGGCATGACAAATGAAATGGACTCTTACTGAAATCACTTCCAGAAATTTGAAAGCACATTTTGATGTATAATTCTGTAAAAGCAGTAAAAACAGCAATAGTTCGTGGCAGGAAAATAAAGGTGTTGACATCCTTGCCAGAATTTACATTGTATCTAGCATATTATTCAACACAATCAAAAAACATTCAGACCAGGATTAAGACATTGTACTTCAGGCTTGTAGTAAGATATTGATATGACAAGTGAAAGGTGGATTAGCCGAGATTAGCGCATATACAATAAGCAATGTGTTGCAGGCGCCGGATCTATGGGGGCGGAGGGGGCGCGCGCCTCCCGGTAATTCTGCCAAATATTGGTAAAATCAGCCCAGTTTGGAACCCACAGTTTTAGCAGAACTTAGCCTTTCAGCCCCCCGGTAATTTTGACGTTTTTCCAATCCTGGATCCGCCCCTGGTGTGAGCTGATGATTGCATGTTTTTCAAGTTTGATAAATGCTGGCAGAAATGTCAGCGTCCTTGGCTGAGAAGTGAAGCTTACAAATAACAAATATTTTTATTTTTTTTATACTTTTTACAACCATATTTTTTTCAAAATTTGTTATTGATTTCAGTAAGGGTCATGTTCATTATGTCTGAATAGTTTTATCGCTTTATTCGTAAAGCTTATGTAGGATTAAAAATCTATCTCTTCTCACGTCATTATAGTGTAGTGGATAAAAGTACTGAATGCAGTTGTCACAGGTTCGAATTCACGTGTGACTCTTAGAATATAAATGTTATTTCAATATTGTTTAAATTAAAGAGTACTCTCTTAGTCCAAGGTTAAAGGGACTCAAGAGCAGAAAAATTAAAGCTGACTCAGAGAATTTCCGAGGAGGGCGCACTCAATTCCAAACAAATCGTGTTTACATGTACATAATTCTTGGTCATAAACTAGTAACTTGTGAAATAGCTGAGCTCAAATCTGAGTTCTTCATATAGAAAATCACATGGTACACGGTAAAGGTCTTGAAGCACCTCATTATCATACGGTAAAAACAATTGCCTGCATTATAATGTCGGGCCATCTTAGTTTAGTTAAGGCGCCATGTGCGACAAAAATACAAATGTCAGAATTCTCTTTTTGTGATTCTAAAATATGCTAAAATATGAATCAAAAAATATTTCCAAACCATTAAGAGTTCCTCATTTAAAAAATTAAAAACAACAACATTGCCTCAATCCGCTGGCATGATCTTGGAACCCGAGGCTAAGTTAATATTAAGCCCTCTTCATCTACGCTAATGAAATTACAAGGCAGTGCTTCAAAACAACAATGCTGTCATTTTTGAAATAGACAGCATGAGCTAATGCGCAGTGTTTTGGGCGGAAACATCATAATCAAGGAGGACACCTCCTATTTCTTCCATGAGTGCAATGGTTTTGGGGTGTATAATACTTATTAATAGGGCTGTTTGATATTAGAGGTATCGTGCGCATGGCTACAGAGCGCATGCTCTGTGCCAAGGCGCGTATGTTCAAGGGTATAATGTTTGATAGAAGATGTACTTTTGCAGGGGAAGTTTCTGGAGTGAGTTAATGCACAGGATTTAACAGAAGCATGATGATTGTTGACTTCATATTTTTTTCTGAATTTATCATGATATTACGAAGATCTTTGAACAAGGTTTAAGAGATGATTTTATGTCAAATGGGACCGAGACTGACATAGGTAAAGCAGTAGCAGTTTTCACAAATTACAGTTGAAATCCCAATGCCCAAAATCGAGCTGATGGTCTACCCTTCTGTACGAACCACATTATTATAGTCTCAATCTTGATCGATTTACGCTGTGACAACAGAGATACAGAATGCTTGCTGCTTTGGCGTTTGTCGTTATAACGGTTAAACGAGAGAATAGTTTGGTGTCAAGTATCAGGTACCAGGTCACGGTAGGTATCAGATATCAGTGTGCTCTTCGGGGGCGACGATATATATAATCCGACTATGTTAAATAAGGTCTGTACATATGACCCCTTGCCCAAAGTGCTATTATTTTTTCCAAAGGACACCGTATATTATGTCTCTAAACAGTACAAAAGTTACCTTTTCCCTACAGATTCAAAAACCGACGTACGATGACGAAATCGGTTGTTTTTCCAATGTAGGGATACGTACGTCATTTTTACCTGAAGGGTCCCCCGAACGCAATAATAATAAACCAATCAATGCCGTGAAGTCATCACATCTTTATTTTCCAAAAAATGGCTGTGATTCCCATAATAAAATTCCTTCTTAAGATTCAACATCTGTATATTGTTATTTATATTCAATTGATCCACGTATGAATGTGAAAAAGATGAGTCAATAAGTCTACAAACTGAAAACAAGTCAGCGGCTAAATACCTACCGTGGACGAATGAGCAGACGGATCCCGTGTTAGTCGTAGCAGGCTTACACACTGCACGCGGCTGCGGGGTTATGCGTCAAGATGAGAATATGGGGATATTATCACCAGATCTGTGCAAAAACTCGAATTTTAAGGCCGTACAGATATTGTTTTCTGGTGTACGTAAGCCAGAATAAAAAAACTGGCAAATATTGAGAAAAACCAAAATTCTTGTTCTCGCCCCAGCGAGATGACAGTGCACAAGTGATGTAAATAAGCATGAAGATGTTTTCACTCAACTATTTCAAATATTATTCTATACCAGAACTGCGAAAATCGACGTCTTTCAAAGGCGCGCAAGTTCATTTACATTGACCACTTTCAAATCATATTTGTATTGTCCGTGTTCGTATCACAACTGAAAAGTCATTTTCTTCGTACGTAGGTTATCATGGGCACAGAGAGGAAAATGACGGGTGACAGCAGTTTTTTTATGATTTCAGTTTTTTGATGTAAAGATTGAAAAATAAAACGATACCACCTGGGTGGTTAGAGTGTACAAGCTTTAAATGCTAAGGCCTGCTGAGTTTCATATTTGAAATGTATTTAAAGTGAAACAATGTTTGTATTTAAAGGTGCATTTCGTGATTTCAGCACCTTCCGTTTTATTCATGTTCACTAAATTCTTTCAGAAAAGCCTATTCACAACGTTGTAGTCACTCCCAAAGGACCCTCTAGTCAGTGGGAGAACGAGGTCCATAATCTAGATGGACTCACTTTGTAGCTGATCCCGCTTTGCGGTTTTGTGTTATTAGCAAGTTCTCGTTTTCCACGATCCCATAGGCCACTGTGCTAGAAATTTTCTATTTCTGCCCGTTTTACGGAGCGTCAGTTAAATACAAAATTGCAAATTTCTTACAGCAGCTACCGGAATTTGCACGTAGATTTGGCACACATAGATTACTAAGGATAACAGTTCAGATGAATGAAAATCTTCCGACTTTTTTTTAGGTAAGTCTGGGGACAGGGTTTGTGGATCACGAATGCCCCTTTAAAAATCCTAACACGATTTTAAGGTTTATTACGGTGAAAAGCGGTACTCAGTTTTCCAATTTACCTTTTAACTTGTCTTAAAATTAAATGCCAAAACCACCCAAAACAACCACACACATCTCGCTACATCGCTTCTTTTTAACTTAAATTATATTATATTCCTTTAAGTTGCGCTAAAACGCCACAAGGCTTAATCATAAGTTTCAACGTACATAATAATAAATGGATTGTGCTTTTTTATAACGTTGCATTTTCCTTTTAATCAATTCTCATGGTACATATCAATGCAACACCCTTTTACAAGGAAATTCATAATTGTGCGTAGTCGTTCACTCCAATATTTTGAGATCCAATCGTCTAGTGTAAATATATTAAATGTTACATTTAAGTCTGTGTCGAATTGGTACAGGGAAAAAATATTTATTCCTTGAATCACATAAATTCGCCAAACTGGTATAGGTAAAGCGAACAAATTAATACCGTAAATAATAATAAATTAAAAATTCAAAGAATTTATATGTCTGAGAAGTATGGAATGGGCCATAGACAATGCAAATCTATTGTTATTAGTGCATTATTCGAAATTGACGCTAGAATTGTTGTCCCCTTTGCCATCTTTGCCCCCCCCCCCCCCCACCATTTTTCCTCCTCTACGTCTATAAAAACCTACATACGAAGAAAAGTACGTTCAGTTTGTGACGGACTTTTGAATACAGGATATGATAATACTATTACTAATATAAACTAACTCTAACATGATAGTTTAGGGGGAAGTTTAATAAATATTCATTAGGTTATATGGAGCTCTTATAGAATATTAAATTAATCATATTCATCCTTTGTTTCCAAAACAGAATAAACCTCCGCATACAAAGGGAAGCGTTGGGGGAAGGCATATTTCGCCCGAACGCCGTAATGAGTGAAATAACAAAGCAAATTTCCCCCTAACGCACATGATAGCAATATAATAATAAATAATCATAATAAGAATGATCATATAATCACAATAATAATAGTAATAATAAATTTGTAATTAGGATAATTAACATGATTATTCGTGGATCCCGATAATATTCAACGGCTGCTATAAACGGCCTTTAAAATGAAATAGCGCCATGTACGTGTCTACGCTCATCCACTTGTTGTTGCCCGAGTTAGAGGTCATTTTCGTGAGGTGGCACTATGTTCTCAAAATGGACTTACAGAAATTTAGGCCTTCCAGTTCCGCTGTTTAAATTACAATTGGGGTATCCCGATTCTAATTACAAGTCGTTTCTTTTAAAAACGATCGCACGTTTGAGTGGCATTGTACACCTTCGCGGTTATCGTTTACTAGACAATTGCCAAAATTTTGAAAATCGGGGGACGCTCTTTCAAAAATGTTGCTTATCAGGGGGGGGGGGCGGGCCAAAATAGCGTCGTTTTTGCCGTTCCCATAGGTTTAGCTACGTAATCACGAAAACTTGACCAATATTCTAAAGTCGAAATATGTTTAATATATCAATATTTTTCCACTCAAAATCCTTTGGAGTTAAAAGATTCAACTCCAGTGTAAGTATTTTTTTTTTGGTAGAATACCGTACAAACGGGATCCCAATTTGAACGAGGCTGGTTTGACCTCTGTTCAACACTCGCAGGGTCACCGCTATTAATAGCTGCGGACCATGTCCCAGGCCCGTACAAGTTTAGCCTATGCACCACCGGAATATAATTCGTTGACCTGCATGTAGCAATCCTCAATCCTCTCATGTCCTGGTCTTTCAAAACTTGACATTATCACCAACCGACTAAAGCAAGGCAATTTATTTTTAGATCGGGTCGCGAACTCCGACGGGAATTCCCACTCGCCACTCCCTGATCTATTTTAAACGCTCACATTTACTTTCACTGTTCCGGCTCGTCCCATTGACCTTTGCAGTTTTTGCCGGCTTAAATTAATGAGCTTGGCCGCCACCGCCTGCTGTTATTGCTTTAAGAGATAATTTCAGTAGAACTTCAAACTTTTATATATATATATATATATAATTTTGGACCCAAGAAACGACCACCCCTGTGCATCCCATATACGAAAAATATTATAGTTGAAGACAGCCGGTATTCATGCATGAAAATAT
>JAMKCH010042218.1:0-23286 GCA_023653785.1 Ophioderma brevispina
TATGGTTTGGTATTAAACCAAAGCCCCCTAACACAAAATAGACAAACGGTAGGAATCACTGAACGTACAGCTGGCATCCACTCAAACCTTTGCTGGTACATGCCAGCGGGCATTATGGTAGTACTCAAAACTGAAGAGTTAACTCAGCGGAGAAGAGAATTGCCCAAGAAGAGAATGGAAGCCAATTGGCTGTGAATTTAAGACATTCTTGCTACGTCTGTTCAATTAACTTAGAGGATGCTGTTTTATTAATTATATTCAACAAAATACGCACTTTCGAAATAAATCACGAAAGAAAAGTTGTTGGATATCTTTGGACCTAAGACGTTTTTTACATGATAAAAGGAATGGCACATTTTAACCTTCAAATCTATTAAATCTGGGTATTTCACCCTCGTTTTGAAAATGAGCGGAATAAAGATTGGTACCATAATAATTAAGTTTCGTGGAAGGTTCCATGACTCACTTTGTAGGTTGTAAAAAAGTTGTTGGAGCTGATTCACGATCAATATTGGCCGCCACTGGTTGGAAATGAAGAAGGCCAACTTTGTTTCAAAACAGGTCAAATCCGAACGTTGTGATTTGCACTGAATTTTTGCATACAAAAGAGATGATGTTATTCGGGTCACACGGATTAACTTGAATGGACGGCATTTACGGAGAGCTGTATGGATTCTGTTGTTCATAACCAAAATGGAATCAACTGACAGGACCTCTATTAAAAAGAAGCGGTATTTCAACGATGCATTTGCATTACCCCTGCATTAAATGCAGTTGCAAAAACACCGGGAATCAAGCAAGGTCCACTAATAATAATGTTCGTAATAAAAGTACTTTTGAAGCGTCCCTAATTCACGAATGGGCCAGCCATCAAAGATCCGAGTCAAAAAGTCAATATTCACTGGACACGAGTTTGGTGTCGTTTTTTTTGCCCCCCCAAAAAAATAAAAATCAGGGTAAGTGAAGAAAAAATCCAAAGAAGAAATATGTTTTCAAGTTGGAACCCATAATTTTGTTGAGGTCCAATGTATGAATAAAAACTTTTCTTTCGTGATTTTTTGAAAGCGTATTAATTTTGAAATAATTAATTAAAAACCGGACACTCTAAGGTTTAATTGAACAGTCAATAGCAAAATTGACCAATGTTAAATTTTCCACTACACAGCTCTTCAATCTACATTGTATCTAACCAGCCCCGCTTCTAGCTAAATTAAAGTTCTAAGTCATGTATATCCATCAAACATTCCCCAAATTGAACTATCTGACAAGTTTGGCCAATACTTTTCTGACTTACAATTTTGAAAGTTGCCAATTTCGCGATTCCAGCACCTTCTGTTTTTATTCATTGTTAACTAGATATCCTTGAGAAAAGCTATCACAAACTTTTTAGCTTTATCGACTTAGCGGTTTTGTGTTATGAGCGATGCTTTTTCCACAAGTCCCATAGGCCACTGTGCATAATTTCTATATTGTTATGGACAGAAAAAATACAAAATTGCGAATTTCTTACAGACATCGACCGAATTTGCACATAAGATTTGGCACCTATGGATGCTATGTGGAACGGTCAGATGATATGAAAATCTCTTTTTTTTAGGCAAAGTCGGGGGGGGGGGGGGATGGGCTGTGGATCACGGAAGGCCCCTTAAGAGACTAACTGGCTTCTCTGAATTCACCACTTCACATTCCTTGCTGCCGCTTGGCTATGATGGACGTCTTTAATCAATTTCTCTGGTTTCTGAAGTCAGAATTGTTGAGTAAAAGGCCTCTTGGATCTGCTACCAACTGAACTGGTTAAAGGTGCAACCAGAGATTTTCACACAATCAGAGGTCACTAAAAAATCGAAAAGTAATGATTTTTGCCTGTGTAATACTTTCCATCAAACTATCCCCATCTGAAAGGGGGGGGAATTAAAATGAGAGAAATGTTTCTTTGGTACCGACGTAGTGAATCTTTAATTTCATATAGGAGCGAATAAAAATAAGCCTATGTTTTAATTATATGAAATATAACGAAATCAAAATCAACTTTTCTTTATCTTTTAAGACTTTCTGTAGCCAAATACAAGTTAGAAAGCTATGGAGTGTATAATCTATATGAAATTACTATTATGACACAATTAATATTTGGGTAACTCACAAATCTTCGGGGACACCTTTAAGGAGTGTGCTGACGATCTTGTTCTTTCTCATAAACTTGTATTTTTTAAAAATTCCCTTGTATCTGGTTACTCTTCCTAGTCAACTTAAAAATGGCATCGTCATTCCCAATTTAAAGAACTCTGACCCTAACTCTAACCCAACCAACCCTAAACCCTAACCAAAAACCCTAACCCACAACCCTAACCTACCAATCGAAGTGAAAGTCTTCACATAAAAAAGATTTGATCTGTTACCCCAAATCTAATAAACCTTAAAACTAAAACCAACCATACTCAACCCTCTTCCCTAATTTAACTTCCACTAATACGGTACCTTAAAGCTTCCCCGCCCTAAAACAAACCCCTTCCGTACCCTCACCTCCCATAGACACAACCTGTCCTTCCCCCAAAAACAACCTTCCCCTCCCCTAAACAACACCTTCCTACCCTAACCCCACCCTAATTTTAGTTTCAGACTGAAGACTTGTGTCCAGTTTCCGACATGCGGCCTGATGATGGTGTTGCTTCAGAAGTTCAGATGAGCGGGGCCCCCTGTGGCAAGCACCCTATTTCCTTATACTTCAATACTTCACCAGCTCGATATCATAGGTAACTCATGACCGCGGCATGGTTAATGCCATTGAGTTGAAAAGCCAACATGAAAAAAATGTAAACCACAGCGGTAGCCACTATTTCAGCCGGCAGAAAATGAGTTTTGCACCGTGTGACAAATGGACTGAAAAAAAATTGTTGATTGTTAACCAAATGAAATAAAACTTGCAGTTGACATCAATATGACCATATTAATGCAATCACCAGATTGAAAAGACTAGTTAATATTGCACATGGTATCCACGTATGCTCACAAGTTCATGATGTTTGTTTTCTCAACAAGGTGGACGTCTTGAAATCACCATCCCCGATGATACTATGGCTATTGCGCCCTCTGAGTATAATAAGCATCGCAAGGGCGTAGCGAGTCTTTTGACATCACTTCTGTCGGCTTATTCGAAAAGCGAATGCAGATATTTAATCGATAAGGGCTAGCACTGCATACACCCAAGCCGCTTGACGCAAGCCAGGTGACTTGAATTCAACTCAATCACTCTGACGCTCCCAGCGTCGCGCGACATTGACACTGGAAGCGATGACAAAATGTTACAAGCGTTTTTACACTAGCGATTTACAGTCGAACGCTGCGACGGCAAGTATATCATGGGCATAAGCTATCACTTATGGCAGATCCGGAAGGAGACTCGGCATTCTGGAGTCATTGTACAGTATGCATTGCAGAAACAAAACCACACGTTGGTCCTGGTTAATTTCTGCGCATGCGTAATGATGCTTGATGGAATTCTATTTTAGATGACCTGGTAGCGTCAGCGATTCACTGGCAAACAGCGCGCAAATCTTGAAGTACAAAAATACACTTTCACGTGACATTATTATCTACAGAAAGAAATGTAGACAAATGTCAAAGGAACCAAAAACATTGAGGGTTGCATGACGAAATTAACGGTAAAGGGGTGGATTTGGAATTTTGTATTCCTAACATGCCATTGCGCTTGCCAGGCGATTTAACGCTATCTTAAATAGACGCTTGAAAAAATAAAATATAGGCAGGGGGTGCAGGCAGAAATACGTAATTAAAAAACTCAAGATAGACAAAGGTATTGGCCCTCAAATAGAAATCATCATGCCTACGTATTTGTAGTATGCGTACAGTATAATAACAGAGGGGTTGTATTGTATGTATTGAGTCAATCCCACAATGCCACCAGTTGGGAAAATTTTCACCTCAACAGGGTCTTTCTGTGATCCCACAAAAATCCTATTCTTAACACAGAAAAATCCGGACTTCTATGCTATTTTCGCCCAACAAAGCATTAGTACATTACGGAAATTTTAGAATGATTATGACATGTCCTGTAGTTCTTGACTTTTGGAACACTGTTTATCCCGAAGTTATGACATAGGTTTGTACCAGTACAGATAGGCCACATTGCAAAGATTGTGGGATTGATTCAAAACACCCTATGGCTATAAATAGGCAAACCTTATACGATTTCGCCAACCCAAGCTGGCCAAGATAGCTGGTTTTCCAAAAGGCTGACATGGGCCTTTATGATAATTATACTCGAGAAAAGTGATGCGAATCTTGTTAAGTAATTAGCTTGAGAGGTTGCACCAGAATACGCACACACAGTGTGAAGGCGATATTAGAATGTTGTGTAACAATGGCGTCATCAAATTATATCTCCTGAAAATTCTATATAAGACACTCACAATGTTCAAAACTGCATGAAGGGTGGGAGAGTAGCTGGGTAACTATTATTTTGTCCAATTATCGTGCATTTTAAATAAGTTTGCATGTTGAAAAATGGCATACACTTGAAAACCAGATGTCCTGCAGGTATTTGATCAAGGCGCGCGTTTTTATTTGGTGCGAAGGAGGTCAGGATCAGAAAGAAGCCCTCTCCAGAAGGCGAAGTCCTATTTAACCATAAATCACGGTCTATTGCCGGTTGCAATGAGATACAAAACACGCACTGAACGTCACATGTATGAGCATATGCTTTAGTCGTGACAGGCAGAACACCTGGTGGTTGCCGTGTTTTTTTTTGTTTTTTTAAACTTGGAGTAAATGGACAAGGTCGAATTAAAAAAAAAAGGGATCATTCATAAAGGAGTGGCACTTAGTCCAGAATGTTAGGGATTTTTGGTTCACTTTCTTCCAAAAGCACAAATTGGGCCCAATGATGTTGATTCGACCATGACTATTGATTTTTGATGGGCGACCAAAAATGGCGACCCCTGGAAACCGCCCATAAGAACAATCCATAAAATGCCGCACAAATTTGCAATGTAATTATTAAAGGCTATAGCTAAATTTATTACCCACTATTGGGTTTTTTGGTCAGAGAATCCAATTTCAAGTTTCTGAATTATGAGAGGTCAAGTTCATCCTTAAAGTTGACTTACAGGTCATTTTGGGGTCAAAATCCAAACAGGCCACCAGTACAAATGCCGACTGAACTATAAATGCTTTTCAAAATACACCTTTTAGGGGTTTTGGTCAGAGGGCTAATTTCAATGCAATTTTTTTTCATTAGATAGGTCAAGTTCATCCTTTAAAGTGTGACTTTAAAGGTCTTTGGGGTCAAAATCTAAATATGGCCGCCATTAAAAAATGGGGGGGGGTTGGGAAAGAAAAAATTGCAACTGTAATTCTAATGGCTTAACTCATAAATTACTACTTTTTAGTGTTTTTTGATCAAAAAGTTCATTATTTCAATGTTATGTTAATTATGATCGATCAAGTTCATCCATTGAAGTCGATTCTTAAAGGTCATTTGGGGTCAAAAATTTTAATTTGTTGGTCATTGATAACGATAGGAACTAAGATGTGTATTAGTGAGGACAGATGGTATGACTCCTCATTTAGGGGTCAACTATCAACGTTCCTAACACAACATTTGAACTTACAACTGCATCTAGTACTACATCTACTTGCACTACTAATACTGTACTACTACTATACACTCTACAAAAAATGATGCCAAATATATTAAAGGAGATATCAGGTTCATTTATGAGGGCACTAGTGTTTCAGTGAAATCTGGGAAGGCTATCCAGGGTTGCCCAGGCGGTCTTTTTCCCCCATAATGAATACTGTGAGGTCGTGAATCACAACTGTAAGCTATGGAAGGGGGTTAAGTGCCAATGACTTTGAAGGACCAAGAGCAGCGATATGGTATGTGGACCAGGTATATCTCGGTACTTTTTGCCACTGCCAAACCACCCATTAGCGTCTGAACAAACCACGGGTCGGTTTCGAAAAGAACGGATAGCCAAACCACAACATCGCTGTCCACCGTTCTAACATAGGCTTTGTGTGACCTGAGCGCTGCAATGTGCCAGATGCAAGAGATCTGTGTCTGCTTCTGAATGATTGATGGCTGAAGAGTTTGTAATTGACACAATACTTGTTGGATAGCACAGTCTCGAAGTGGGTGCTCAATAGAAGCTTTCCATCAAAGTCGATCTTTGTGAGCTCCGAGCTTATGAATGAGAATAACTCCTTTATATTCTCTTCATTTTTTAGAAAGCCACTATTCCATTCACGCTTCGGAATGGGTGTGCTGCCATTCCCGATTCTTGTCCGTGGACCACTTCCACGTCGTTGTTGTGTGAGAGCCTTCAGGTTATTTGTCTCAGGATAATTATCCCATACAGCGTCGATGCGTTGAGTATCATCGTTCATCTGTGCCTTCAAAAATGGTACGATGTGAAGTGGCACATATTCACTGAATGTTTTTGCTGCTGTAGGGCGCACCATATGAATAACCGCTGCCATATCTAGCACAACCACAGTGGCTTGTTTGGCAGTTGTTGCGCGGCCACTAGGTGCATTAAGGCATTGTAGAATGTCCGACTTAGTTCCTGATCCCAAGGACCCTCGATCAGCCAGACTCGGTGGGTCTTTCTGATTCTCGAACCGAAAAAAATCTGACATGTCGGCATCCGGACGTGACTGAAGTGAGAGGAAAAGTTGTGTGATTAAGGTCATATTTTGCCTCTGTACGCCGCAGTCCTTCGTACCTTTTTGCTTTGGATCAGGTCGGTTAGCAAATGTTAGAATGTTGTTCCGGCTTTATAGTATCAGATACAGGTTTTGAAGCCATCTCGAGCCTTTCTTTGACATATTCGACATGAAGAGCTTGACCAGTTTCACAGATTTGAGATAGTGAAGTAGCGACAGCTTCTTCCATTACACCCTGTGTATCGGCTACAAGCGCCTGATTTGTAACAAAGAAAGGATTGCCCAGCTGCTTCACCTCCTCAACGAATGATAGTACATCCTTTCGAAACTTGACTTGCAGGCTGTGTCCTTCCTCATGATGAGCGGTCGATACAGATGGTGGGTCGCCAATTTGCTCAAATTCGTCAACTATCCGTGCGCAATCAGGTCCGGCCAGCATAAAGAGTGTAAGAGCGTCGGGGTTCTCATAGAGCCGTGCTGCTGCACCATGTGTCTGGAGGGTTTTGTTGGACTGTTCATGGGCTTGGTCCTTTGCAATCAGGCTGAACTTTTTAGCTGATTTCTGAACAACAAAATTGCCCTTCATAAATTCGGCATGCACTTGCGGGTGTTACTCAACCAACTGGACCATGTTAATTTCAATACACAGCCTCTTCATCTCCATGTATTAGGCCAGCCAGCTTCTAGTAAATCTAAGTTCTGAAGTCATTGGATTATCCATCAAACATTCCCCCAAATGAACTATCTGACAAGTTTGGACAAGACTTTTTACTTACCCAATTTAAAGGTTGCAGTTTCGGATTCAGCCACCTTCTGTTGATCATTGTTAAACTAGTAGATATCCTGAGAAAAGCTTATTCACAACTTTTTAGCTTATCCGACTTAGCGGTTTTGTGTTAAGACCAATTGCTTGTTTCCCAATAGGCCACTGTGCTATAATTTCTTATGTTTAGGCCAGGAAAAATACAAAATTGCGAATTTCTTACAGACACGACCGAATTGCACATAAGATTTGGGCACACATGGAATTGATAATGTTAACGTTCAGAGATATGAAAATTCTCATTGTTTAAGGCAGGCGTCGGGGGGGGGGGGCGATGAGGCTGGATAACGGAATTGCCCCTTTAAGAGACTACTGGTTCTCTGAATTCACCACTTCCATTCCTTTGTTGGCTTATGATGGACTGTCTTTAATCAATTTCTCTGGTTCTGAAGTCAGAATGTGAAGTAACATGACTCTTGGATCTGCTACCAACTGAACTGGTTAAAGGTGCAACACGAGATTTCACACATCAGATGTCCCTAAAAAATCGAAAAGTACTGATTTTTGCCCTGATGGAAAGCTTTCCATCAACAAAATATCCCCATCTGAAAGGATTAACTGAGGAAAATGTTTCTTTGCGTTACAAAGTAGTGAAAAAGTAGTGAACTTTTCATAATTTTCATATAGGAGGAATAAAAAAATTCAGCCTATGTTTAATTTATAGTTGAAATATAGCAAATCAAATCACCATTTGTTCTCTCTTTTTAAAGACTTTTTGGGCCAATATCAAGGTTAAAGAAAGCATTGAGGGTATATCTTATGAAATTACTATTATGACACAAGTAATTTGGGTACTCAAAATCTATCGGTACACCTTTAAGGAGTGTGTGAATCTTGTTCCTCTCATAAACTTGTATTTTTAAACATTCCCTTGATCTGGTACTCTTCCTAGTCAATACAAAATTGGCATCGTTCACACATCCATTTAAAGAAATATGGACCCTAACTCTAAACCAACCAAACCCAAACCTAACCCAAAAACCCTAACCAACAACCCTAAACCTACCCATCGAATGTGAGTCTATCCACTTAAAACAGATTGTCTGTGTGACAAAAAATCTAATAAACCTAATTAAACAAAACCACCCATACATAAACCCCTTCTCCTAATTCTACACTTCCACTAAATCGGTACCTAAGCCTTCCCCGCCCCTTACCTAAAACAACCCTCACTGTCCCCTCACCTCCCATAGACACAACCTTTCCCTTCCCCAAAACAAAACATTCCCCTCCCCCCTAAACCCAACCCTCACTTCCCTAACCTAAACCACAACCCTAAATTGGGTAGTTCAGAATGAAGATGTGTCAAGTTTCCGAACATTTCGGCCTGATGATGGTGTTGCTTCAGAAGTTCGACGAGCGGGGCCCCGTGCAAGCACCTTACCCTATACTCAATTACTCACCCAGCTCCGATAATCTAGGAACTCGTGTACAGCGGCATGGTAATGCCTTGAGTTGAAAAAAGCCAACATGAAAAAATGTAAAACCCCAACAAGCGGTAGCACTATTTAAGGCAGCAGAAAATGATTGTTTTGACACAGTTTGCAAATGACTGAAAAAAAATGTTGTTGTGAACCAAATGAAATAAAAACTTGCAGTTGACATCAATGAACAAGATTTAATGCAATGCAACAAGATTGAAAGACTAGTTACTGTGCAACAATGGTTCCACGTATGCTCACAAGTTCATGATGTTTGTTTTTATTTCAAAGAGTGCCGTCTTGAAATCACCATCCCCGATGATACTATGGCTTATGCCAATGACGATAATAAGCAATCGCAAGGAGCGTACGCGATTTCCTTTTGACCTCACTTCCGGCGCTTATAGAAAGCGACTGCAGATTTTCATCGCTAAGTGGATAGCACTGCATACACAAGCGACTTGACGCAAGCCAGTTGACTTGCGTGAATTCAACTCAATCACTCTGACGCTCCCAGCGTCGCAGCGACATTGACACGGAAGCGATTGACCAAAATGTTTACAAGCGTTTTTCACACTAGCGATTTACAGTCGAACGCTGCGACGGCAAGTATATCATGGGCATTCGTCTATCACTCTATGGCTATGATCCAGGAGACTCGGCATTCTTGGAGTCCATTGCTTGTACAGTAGTGCATTGCACAAACAAAACCACAACGTTTGTATTCCGGTGAATTTCTGCGCAATGAGTACTGATGCCTTGGTGAATTATATTTTTAGATGCACCGGGGGGGTACGCGTTCGGCGAGTCACCGGAAAACAGCGCCGAAATCTGAAGTACAAAATACGTTTCACGTGAAATATATACTACAGAAATGTAGACAAATGTCAAAGGAACAAAAACCATTTAGGGTTGCATGACGAAATTAACGGTAAAGGGTGGAATTTTTATCATAACATTGCACTATTTGCCGCTGACAGGCGATTCACCGCCATTCTTAAAATAGACAGCTTTGAAAAAATAAAAATATATGCAGGGGGTGCAGGCAAGCAAAATTAAGTAATTAAAAAATAACGATAGCCAAATTTATTGCCCTCAAATTAGAAATCCAACATGCCTAGTATTTGGTAGTAGCGTACAGTATAATACCAGAGGGTGTCTTGAGTCAATCCCACAACAACGCACCAGTTTGGAAAATTCCACCTCAACAGGATAGTGATCCCACAAAAATCCTATTCTCTAACACATAAAAATCCTGACTTCTTTGCTCATTTTCACCCACAAAGCATTTAGACTTACGGAATTTTTAGCAGGATTATGGGACATGCCTGTGTTCTTTAACTTTTGGAACACTTTTTATCCCTAAGTACTGGACATAGGGTTTTGGTACAGTACCAGTATAGGCACATTGCAATGCAGTGTGGGATTGATTCAAAAAACACCCTATGGTAGAATACTATCAAAACCTTCTTTTCTTATTCCTATTTCGACCAACCACCATATGCTGGCCAAGCTAGCTGTTTCCAACAAGCTTACATGGCTTATGATAATTATACTAGAGAAAAAAGTTGATGAGATTTGTCGTAATTAGCTTGAGGTTGCACCGAATACGCACACACATTTGTGAAGGCGATATTAGCATGTTTTAACAATGAGGTCAACTTATTCTACTGAAATTCATATAAGAACACTCCACAATTCAAAACTGCATGCAAGGGTGCGAGTTCGACTGGGCTTAAACTATTATTTTGTCCAATTATCTTTCATTTTAATAAGTTGCATGTTTGAAAAAATGGCATAAACTTCTGGAGGAAACCAATATGTCTTCAGAGTTATTTGATCAATGGCGCGCGCTGTTATTTGGGTTGGCGAGGAGGTCAACGGATAAGAAACGAAGTCCCTCATGGCCAGGGGAGAAAGTTCATTCTTTACACATAATCACGGTTATTTCCGGTTGAAATGCGAATATAAACACGTCACTGAACGTCAAATGTATGATCACATGCTTAAGTCGTGACAGTCAACCCAACCTGGTTTGGGTTGCCGTTTTTTTTTTGTTTTTTACACATGGAGTAACTGCAAGGTCGAATTAAAAAAAAAAAGGGATTTCATCATAAATGGGAAGGTGGCACTTAGTCAGAGATGTGTTAGGATTTTTGATTCACTTTCTTCCAAAAGCACCCAAATGTGGCCCAGATGTGCTTAGGACCATTCCTATTTTGTTTTGAGGGGCGCCAACAATGGCGCCCCTGGCACCGCCATAATGAACAAATCCAAAATGGCCGACCACAAATTGCAAATGGAATTATTAAAATGGCTATAGCGCATCTTTATACCCACTATTTAGAGGTTTTTTGGTCAGAGAATCCAATTTCAATGTTATCTTAATTATGAGAGGTCAAGTTCATCCGTTAAAGTTGACTTAAAGGCCATTTTGGGTCAAAGAGCAAAATGGCCCACCACATACAAAATTGCGACTGTAACTATAAATGGATTATAACTCTAAATGATACCACTTTAGGGTTTTGGTCAGAGAGGGATAATTTTCAATGCATTTTAATTATGAATCGGTCAAGTTCATCTCCTTTAAAGTTGACTTATTCTTAAGGTCAGTTTGGGGTCAAAATCTAAAATGGCCGCAAAAAAGATGGGAAAAACATTGAAACGTAATTCTGAAATGGCTGTTTTAACATCATAAATTATAATACTTTTTTAGTGGTTTTTTGGTCAGGGAGAGTACCTATTTCAATGTTATTTTAATATGATAGATCAAGTTCATCCCTTTTGAAGTCAAATTAAAGTTAATTTGGGGGGGTTCGAAAATTGTAATTTTCATCAATATAGGCACCTGAAATGTTTATTCTGAGGACAGATGGTATTGACACATCATTTAGGGTGCCAACTATAAAACTGTTCCTAAACAACATTTTAATTCTACAAACTGCCTGCATCTATTACTAAATCTACTTGCACTACTAATACTGATACTACTTACTACTACTACTACTACAAACAAATTGTGCAAATTATATAAAAGAGAGATATGAGGTTAATTTATGAGGGGGTCACTAGTGTTTCAGTGAAATCTGGGAAGGATATCCAGGTGCACAGGCGGTGGGTTTTTCCCAATAATAGAAAACTGTGCTGGTGCTATCAAAACCTGTTAAGCTATGGAAGAGGGGAAGTGCCAATGACTTTGAAGGACCCAATGAGCAGCGTATATGGTGTGGACAGGTATATTCGGTATTTTTGCCACTGCCAAATCCCAACCATAGCTTGACAAACCAAAGGGTTTCGAAAAACGGATAGCCAAAAACCACACATCGCTGTCCCACCGTTATAACATAGGTTGTGTGACCTCCTGAGCAGCTGCTGTGCCCGAGAGGCAAGAGGATACTGTGTCTGCTTCTGATGATTGCATGGGTAGAGTTGTAAGATACACAATCATTGTTGGATAAGCACAGTCTCGAAGAGGGGGTAGTGGGTTGCTTCATAGCCAGCTCCATCAAAGTCGATCTTTGTGAGCTCCGAGCTTATGAATGAGAGAAGAACTCATTTTTATTCTCTTCATTTTTTGAAAGACCTATTTCCATTCTAAGCTGTACGGGATTATTGGGGTTGTGCTGGTTCATTCACGATTCTTGTCGTGGACCACTTCCACAGTCGTTGCTGTTGAGAGCTTCAGGATAATTCTCCACTTACAGCGTCGAGAGTTGAGTACATTTTTCATTTGTGCCTCAAAAAATGGTACGATGGGGAAGTGACAAACATATTCACTGAAGTTTTGCTGCTGTAGGGCGCACAATATGACTAACTGCTGCCAATCCAACACAAAGACGTGCTTGTTTGGAGCTGTTGCGTGGCACTAGGAGCATTAAGGCATTGTGATGGCCGACTTAGTTCATGATTCACGGACCCTCGATCAGCCAACGGCCGGATGGTGGGGCTTTGATTTAGAAACCGAAAAAAAAAATGGGACATGCGGCACCCGGCGGGACTGAAGAGAGTGGAAAAGTTGTGTGATTAAGGTCATATTTGCCTCTGTACGCCGCAGTCCTTCGTACCTTTTTTCTTTAGATCAGGTCGGTCTATAGCGAATGTTCAGAATTTTGTTCCGCTTTATAGTATCAAATACTGGTTTTGAAGCCATTCGAGCCTTTTCTTTGACATATTCGGCATGAAGACAGTTTCACCGTTTGAGATGTGAAAAGTAGCGAACTTCTTCATTACACTCTGTGTATCGAGTGCTACAACCCCTGATGATTTGTAACAAGGGAAAGGATTGCCCAGCTGCTTCACATACTTCAACGAATTCAAGCACATCCTTTCGAAACCTTGACTGAAGGCTTGTCCATTCCTCATGGGATGGCGGTCGATACAGACTGGTGGGTCGCCAATTTGCATCAAATTTTTTAACATCCGTGCGCAATCAGTCCGGCCAGCCATAAGAGTGTAAGAGCGGTCGGGTTCTCATAGAGGCCATGCCGCTCCACCATGTGTCTGGAGGGGTTTGTTGGAAGCCTATGGCTTGCTTGGTCCTTTGCTATGCAGGCTGAACGTTTACTGATTTGAACAACAAAAAATTGCCCTTAATAAATTCGGCATGCACTTGCGGGGTTCCTCAACCCAAACTGAACAACCATGTCACGACCCTGTATAGGAAGCCATAGGCATAATTTTTGTGATCCATTAAGTGGAACCCGATGCACAGCTCATCGCAAACTTGTAAGACATAGAGTTACAAAGTCCACCTTCCCCCGCAGGGACCCTAACCCCGGCACATCAACACTCAAGATCTCATACCTGTTGACCAATACCTTTTAACTCGTTTCGACTTCTTTATCGTTGATCCTATATATCATGACTCTGGTGGACCCTTCACTTCTCACAATAATCAGGTAAGCTTCTGCTTGAGCCGGTACAGTGACCTTAGGGACCAGGGTCCGTTCGCGAAACCATGCGTAACCCTACGTGTATTAACTAACTCATGCGTAGTCCTACATCATGATTTTCATACATTTACACAGTGCTCTTGATAAGATGATCCACTCAGGCATGACCTAGTACTGCCCGTATAGTTACGACTGAGTTTCGCGGCGACCCCTTGGTGAGCATATCTCGTGCGCTTGATATGATGCTCATTGAAGGCTGATTCGGCTCGCCGATGTCAGGACCTGAGCATCACCTAGGATGGTGGCCCACCCAGAGTCGCGTAGTAACTTCCCTATCATAGATGCATCTTGTCTTCAATGTACGGTGCACCCATCATAGCGACCAATTTGTCTTCTCCGAATTTTGTCAGTGTGATGCCATTGGAGAAGTTTTGATAATAGCAAACAGTGTCTGATTTGCACCAATAACGCTAGTCTGACCTGGATTTAGGAACTCAGTAGCGGCGCCTTGCATTAGTTATCTCATTGCATGTTTCTTGAAGATGGCATGCAGCCTTGTCTGGGAATAGGAGGATAATATGCCGATCTCACAGGAGGGCTTCACTACGCGATCATTAACATAGATTTGTATCCGGACCAGGTGATGATGTCTTCGTCTGCCAAGTGTCTTGCTTTAGCACCCTGCTGACATGTAGCCATCCACGCCTCACCTTTGATCTTGGCACCTCTCACATCAAAGGGGGGGGGGGGGGGGGGGGGGGGGGTGGGGTGGGGAAATGGTCTCACTTCCCCATTGTTCACTTTGGGCTCAAAGACCTTAAATAAGAGTCCAGTTGCGATTGATCACCTAAAAGTCTTGTAGCTTCGGAGTTGACGGTCGGTGGGATTAGCATTATGTGAGGTTCGCTTTCAATTCCCATGTGTCTCATGTGAGAGATGGTTGGTCACGCGTCAACTATATACATGGAACTCACGCGTTGGAAAATTTGCCTTGCGCCTTGCTGTCTAGGTTATCAAACTCATGGGTGTGAAAACAATGTTGCGACTGTTGTTGGGTACACCACCCATCCTGACATGACAGACACACCGACGCGCAATATCTTGCTTAACTTCCATGATGCGACTGTACGATACGGACGTATTCCCGTGTTCGTGGTTATCTCAATCTCTTTCTGCTACGTCCAATTTCCATGCAACTTGAGGCCATAATAGAATGGGAAAGGTGTTTCTCTCGCTCATTGGCTATACGTATTGGAAGGGGTTTGACGTGTGTCCCTTTGGTGGTATTGAAGATAAACGTTATTAGATGTTGCACGCAATTTGGTCCCTTCAGTCAGTTTGTTGTCCACCATCAGTTTGTTCACATCCTGAAAGAGGCCGATTGCCCCGCGCCCTACATGAATAGCTCCTCCTCTCATCAGTTACTGGTACTGTGATCAGTTAGGGTGAAGGACCCGCAAAGGCTTTGGCCTTTGTAAGCACCACTTATGCATCAGCACTGCTGCACGCATGAATACAAGCGCCTCCTCCTGATCCATTGTGACCTGGTGTTATGGCAAGCTCATCAACCACTTTCCTCTATGAATATGGTATATGTCCTTACACCTGCCTTTCTCCCTTGGAAAACTCTGCCTGCAGGTATGAATTTTCAGAGATGTTCCTTGAATCTAGTTTGTTGGGGCTCTTTGCTAGAGCATGGGTTACCTTGACGGTCTAAATTCCGATACATCTCGGCGCAGTTCTGAGAGCTTGAATATGGTGTTGTCAGAATGTTCTATCAAGGCTATAATTTGAGCGCATATGATGGGATCAAAGGGCGGAGGTGCATGACCTACTAAATCGATCGCTCGCAGCGCGATGGAGTCTCGCAAGCGCACTAACACTGATGGTGATAATATGCATCAGCCGCGTGTGCGTCAGATGCTACGGTAACCATTCTGCCCAGTAATTTAAAGTTTTTGTTAGTCCTTGGCCCAACTCCTTAGATTTTGCATCACCAACATCAGTTGCTACGCTGTGGAGGGGGTTAGCCTTGTCTGCCTTCTCACATATTATACAATACATCGGATTTTAACTAGAGGCTTACATGTTCCAGATGACCTAAGTTTTTTTTGGACTGTTTGCATGACATTTCCTTTGTCTAGCTTCTCTTTTTCTCGTTTGACACGGAACTACTCAGTAACTCCTTCATTTTTGTGTATTTAGCGTGATGCATTTAAGCGTATGCTGCACTCCCTGAGCTATCATTTAAGCTGACGATTGTAACACTTTGTACCTGAGGTATTTGTTGGCATTGTAGGCATTCCAGTCATGAGATATTTCTCAATTGCATACAGCCCTTTTTCCTTGGGAGTATTGTAGGCTTTCTTCATGTTGTCGTATTTGACAAGACAACAGAGTCCCCATTGATAGACTCCGGGGAAGCCATCTCTATCTTATGCAATATAATATTACATGTATGGAACTTTATCATACAGTCTCAGTAAGTAATGTATGAATAGTTCAGCTATGAAGGGGGGGAGGGGGGGGCCTCAGGCACTATCTTGAAATCTTTACTTTGGACTTGATCTTTAAATTTCCTGTAAAATATTCATATAAAATACAAAACAAAACGTAGAATAATGGTTAAACATTAATAATATGTCACCATTTAGTGATAGTCCAAACAGTCCATAGTCTCCCGGCCACAAACCTATAAAATCGGGTACTTTTGTCATGTATTGACAAAAATACTAATTTTGGCCTCAAATCACTACCTTGACCTCAATCATTACAATAACATTGGAATCGTCATATCCTACCTTGACCTATAATGTCCGTTCTATTTTGATTTTAGCACTTCTAACTTGTAACCATCATTTTGATGGCGGCCATGTTGGAATTGTCCCATATAGGCGGCTTCCAGGGCGCAATTTTTGCGCCATCAAAATCAAAATAGTATAGTCTAAGCAACATCTGGGCCAAATTTGGTGCTTTGGAAAAAGTGAACAAACAACACCCTCGAATAC
Organism: Ophioderma brevispina; assembly: GCA_023653785.1. NCBI lineage: Eukaryota > Metazoa > Echinodermata > Ophiuroidea > Amphilepidida > Ophiodermatidae > Ophioderma > Ophioderma brevispina. The sequence goes on from JAMKCH010042218.1 coordinate 16,829, forward strand.
TAATTCCCTATACCATCTCTGCCTAAATGTGGTTATGGAGATGTTATCAACCTTAACGATGAGGTAAGTATATTCGTGTATAGGCGTGGTTTACTCCCCATTCAGCCACTTGGCCTTGTTCCAAATGTTTTTTCAGTAGTGGCGCCTCAAGCTGGCAACAATCCCAGGGGATGCGGTCACGATTCCGAATTAGGTTATGGAGACTCGATCGGGATTATTAAGGGCATGTCACATGCCAAATATTTCACCTTCAAGTATTCCACCAAGGCCACCATTAACACTCATAAATAATAATTAGGGAACTATAATCATTTTTATTTTCTGTAAACCAATATATGAAAATATTATTAATTATTTTCAACATATTTATAAATCAGTCAAACATTGCTATTTGCGCAATGATTGTCACGTGGGTCGTGGTTATGACGGGGGAAAATTCAATTCTGAAATTTTCCTCAGAAAAAACACAGGTGAATATTGCATCCAACCTCTAAACAAAAAAATGACCTCGCTTGAAATGAATACTATCACGTATTACATGTGCTGTATTTTACCTATCTATTAGTGTCATTTCTTACCTAATTTGAAAGGCATACTATAATTACACGGCCGCCGTGTATAGCGTCCGGATTGTTAGCTGCCCGGCTGCCGTGTATGTAGTGAAGCCTTACTGGCCGCGGCTACATACACGGCAAAAAGCTGCCGGCGGCCTGTGTATGAACGTCACATGACCCAGCAGCCGTGATGTGATGGGTTCATCATAGAGATAGAATATAATGATAAGGTTGACTCTTTTTTTAATTCTTTATATGGGTAGTATTTTATTATTTTACCATTGTTTTTATGTTATTATTCATTTTATTTTTATAGATTTTTTGTTATTGCTTTACATTTACAGGAAAAAAAATAAAAAATTTTTTATATTTGCATTTTTATTTTTTTCTTCACTGTTTATATTTTAAAATATTTTTAGTTTTTAATTTGTAATTTTGGTTTTGGTTCTTTTATTACTTTTAATTTATTTGATTTTGCTTTGTCTTGTTACTTTTAATCTATTTTTGGTTTTTTATTTAGTTTTTGTAATTGGTTGGTTTTTATTTTTTAAATCGTTCATTTTTATTTTTTATATGACCCAAAACCTTCGTTTTAATTGTATCTTTTTTTATTCTTTTAATCTTATTTTTTTGTTCGTATTTTAAATTGTTTTCAATTTAGCCTCGTCTTTATTAAATTGGTTTCATTTTGTTTTATTTAAAATTTTAATTTTCATTTAATTTTAAACCCTTATTTTACTTTTTTATTTTGTTAATTATGTTTTCTTTTATTTAGAACATTTCCATTTTTGTATTTAGTACGTTGTTGTAGAGTATGCAGCTAGCCAACTATTTTAAAAGAGTCAACTTAGATCCCATCTTTGGTCAAAAAATGGTTGTTTGCCTTTGCCTCTTGTGACCATTGTGATGTCATAAAACTCCTGTAAACTTTATTTTGAAATTCACTCTGTCATTGCAGTTGTACATTTTGTTTCTCTTCTTTCTGTGCAACATGTACAAAAACACTATCAATATTCCAACTGTATTACTCAAACTAAGTTGTAAACGTTATCCAAATGATGTAAATAAGACAATGTTTTTATGGATTCCTTTTGTTACTGAACGGAACTAAATGTCGGCAATGTCGGGAGTAGTCCACGATATGAATCACCGGACCTCATTGATGTATGAGGGTACAATTCCTCGCCATCGTAATGATACGCAAACAAACATGCGACCCTCGGGAACACATCGCACCTCGGGGGCATCGCCCCGACATCGACATGCAATGAATGCCGAAGTTCCTGTCACTGCACATTGCTTCGACCTTGTTCAGCTAGTGATTAAATTTAAGATTGTTTTCTATTCAACACTCTACACTCTTCAATATTTCCATTGTCCAGGTGAAAGCTATACTGAATGGAATATTTCATCGGTATTTGGGCCTTTTTAGTTCGTTGCCGTAGCGTTGTCACTGGAGCCAATCATGAATCCAAACACATGTTTGATTGACAGAAAAACGAAGTTGCCATGTATATAGTCTCCAGGTTTAACGTACCACGGCAGCCGTCGCATATAGTCACTGCCAATTCGAAAATTTAATTACGAGAGATCCCATCCCCTTATCAGGTTTTTTAGTGTAAAAATTTCATAAATTCTATGGGAAAGCATAGAATTTTTCCCAAAAAATGCAACGGAGTGGCCGTTTCCGTTTTGTATTTTGCGATGATCAGAAACTTCAAAACTATCATGATGGAAATTGTATAATCGAACTGACGCAGGGTACATACAACAATTGACCTTGTGGCTTAATTCCTAGAAAAACTTCTCTGAGTCATGATGAGTCACAAGCAACGTCTGTTCCCGAACCGAGCTTCGGTCAGTGAGCATTAATGACCCTATCATGATTTGAAAAATATTTGAAATGTGCAGAATAGCTTCAATGAAGGAAAGTCTGTAGAATTCAGCAACATTTACAGCTTTATTCCGTGTAGAATTGACAGAAAAGGAAGACAACGTCAGTGTTCCAAGATAAGATTCTCTTTTCAATTACGTGTTGTAGTAGACTAGTAAGTGTCCGAACGACACTAATGACTAAAATCGCCGATTCTGTCCTTATTAGGTTTGCTTCTGGTCTTATCATTGCAGGGTTTTTAGGATACCTGTACTTGTTACATACATGTTAAAAATTCTGATTTTGATGATTTTTTTCGTTTGCCGTTTAAAAGCAAATCACTGTAGTGTCTTTAATTAGCGGTGGCACTCACTAATTAGCCTAACAAATTTCTAAAGAACTGTGTTTGTGCATTGTCTCGTACACTAGAAACGCCTAAAGACCCTCCCATTCACACTAGGCCTATGCATAGCAAATGTTTCACAAAATTACAGATGTTTACTATTTCCGTTGCAGACATTGTTTCATTTGAGAAGGGACCAATTACTTACACTATATCTAACAAAAATAACGCTGCATCCCTTTTTTGCGGTGATAGTCAGTTATGTAGTCTTTTTTTGTCCGAAAGGATGGTTGGGATATAGGCCTATAGCCAGTGAAATTTTTTCATGTTAAGTCCAACAACAAAAAAATCAATTTTTGTTCCCAGTAGTGTCTCAAAGCCTAAATTAAAACGCACTTTTTATTTTAAATTTTCAAACAAAACTTGAAAAGGGCTTTCCCAGAAATTGCTCAAATGGCTAAATGGCAAGTCAGACGTTGCAAATCAAACTTGATTGTCCAATGATTAGTTACAAAACAAAAATATGAGTTTGGATCACTGGTAGCTTATAAAAGTGAACATTCTAATCATCGTTTTTGTCTTAAACATGCCAAATCTCCTCAATAATAAAAGAAAAACAACAACAAACAAAATACCGTAAAAGGCTCCAACTAATGCCAATGTGGCTCTACTACTACTTGGCAACACTTGATCCCTGCTGACGCCACTCCACTATTCCATCAATCCCACTGGGCTCCACCAACCATCACCTCACCCATTGGATCCTGTATTCATCAATTACCTCTGACTACCACCACCCATCAACCTCAACTCCATCACACCATAATACTGACTTGGTCCTTGTCAACCACTGATTTCAGTATGCTTCAACCAGGGGCAGCAAACGCTACACGACTAACTAATATAGTTTAAAAAACCTAATTTTTTGCACAATTTATTGCTTAAGGTTGTGTGTTCTAATCAGGGATTAAACAGTAAAATATAGATGACATTGATGATTAGGAATGGCTTGTGTATTGCCCAGGCCAGGGAGATTAGTAACAGAAATTATTTGCAGTACTCATTAACTGCTGTTTTCTCATAGTCCAATAATTTTATAAAATTAAAAAAAGAATGAATTTTCTTCCATTTGACATCTTCCCCAATTTTGCATTTTCCAGAAATTGTAGAAGTAAAACAACATCCTCTGTTGACCTGAATATATTGGTCAGAATGGTCAGTTATTAACCCTTATCTAGTTACAAAGCTAATTGCATTTACATAGACATTCCCCTTCCTGTCACCCACCAACTCACCACCAATCAACCATTTAATAAAAGGAAAACTTTCCCACCTGTCAACCAGTGTATTACCCTGATCTGTCAAACCAAAGGTACTACTTACAAAATTTTTCATACAGGATCTCCCCTGCAACTTTTGGTCTTTTTTTTTAATTTGGGCTTTCGGGCTTTCTTATACATCGATTCTCTGATATGTACCCGGCCGTAACCATTTTTTGCCTAGGTGGAAAAATTCAATGAGGCGCAGGGAACTTCTGTTATCAATGTTTATTGTGAGGAATGTCAAGGCCTGAACTACACTATTGTGCGTTTCCATACCATACATGAATGAAATTGTACTTATTGGCAGGTGAGTGGGTTTATGACTGGAGTGTCCTCCAAAATAATCCGGTGCTGGCAACTTGCAATTTTAAATTCTTTTCATTTTCCCTCCTCCCGACTGAATTGAATAGGTCCAAAACTCCAGGGGGACAAACGTATCACGCGAATCGACTATAATAAACCTGTACCTGGGGGGCTGATTTGAGGCCCAAAAAATGGGGGTCTCCGAAACTAGTTTCATAAAATTTAAGAAAATAATCTGCGATCACCCTCAATTCCCAACTACTTTTTGAGGGTTTTTTGAAGAAAATTTGGTAGAATGTGGGTCACTGGAACTGAAAAAGAGCCTGAATGGTACATAGCCATACTTCCTCCCAATGTGAGAACTCCCCCCCCCCCCCTTAAAAAAGCCCCCCCCCCCACCTGTACATTAATTGTTTTGCTTTCAAACCCACATTTGAAACATTTTTTAATTTTATTTACCAACATTTTTTACCATTAACAATTTAATTTTTCCAATTCACACACACAAGCACATATGCAACCACACACACAAAAAATTAGAAAAACCTAAAAAACAAAGTAAAATTAAAAAAAAAAAAAAAAAAAGAATAATTTTTTTAGTCGTCATACACAGAAAACTTGCTAAATTGGAAGAGGTACAATACTCCAGTGTGACAAATCAGTTATAGCACTACCTATACCTAGTGTAAAACTACTAGGGCATTTGGCTATATGAAAGACCTGCAGAGTGTCAGGGTCCCTAACCAAAACATAAACATCCAGGCCTACACAGAAGCACATGTGGTGTATATCTAATTACTGACCTTTGATGTCCCAAAAAATGGTTCCCTTTTTCTTGGTAGACCCTTACTAACAAGGCATGCAAAGAGTCGCCATACAACTACGTGAACCAAGAGTATTGACTATGATTTTAGTCCCACCAAAAATGTTTACAATTGTTACAAGTGTAACACTTTCTGTGCGTTTCTTTGATAGTTTATGCCCTGTTTCTGCGTTGTTAATGTATTTCCCCACGGGGGTTAGTGTTTTGGGGCCCTATAACCCTTTGCTCAACTCCTCCTATAACTGTTTTTTTCATACTGTGGGTATGGGAAATAAAGTTTTGAATGACCATATTGATCTATCACCAGCACTCTCTTATAGACGTACTTCTTAAGCCAAAAATGAGGTGTCATCTCTTGTAGGTAGTGGAACATGAGCGAATTACGGGGAAATCTATGACATCATATGGCCGTGTAAAAATTGTGACAATGTGTGCATGTACAATTCAATTTGATTTGCCCTCAACTGACCTCCTATTCTTTACTATGTGTGAACAATTACCAGTTTCACACAAATGGCGTTGGAGCCTTTAAGGGCGTCAACTTCAATAAAACCCTAGTTTGACAATATGAAAGCTTATGACTCAGGCGCTACTCCACTACGCAACAATACTCAACATCACGCTATTTTTAATTAGTAAAAATCGTTTTCTAAATTTTTCTTCCATTGGAACCACACGTAAAGCCTTTTTCAGTGTGTACAAGCACATTCAACTTATTGGATGAGTGGCTCCATCTTTTTTTTGTGATGTGTGCCTACCTACTGCCAGTAAAAATTCTTAAAAATCCCTCAAACAATATTACGCTACGGCGGGAGCCTGTATCTATTTCATTCGTGTATGTAAATTGAACGCTGACAGCAATGTGAATGTCGAATTCTGCAACTTTAGCGACTAATAATAACACAGTAAAACAAACCGTTAGGTTTATTACAAATCTACAACAATCAAGGACAACTATAATTGAATAACAGCGGTAATTCGAAACCCACACCTGAGTACCTACTCTACCAATCGCAAGTGAATTATTATCACAATAATCACGGGGCATTGCCTGAAAACGGTATACACTGTTATACTTACCTTCTGCAAGAGTCCCAAACACTTCCCGAATGCAAGCCATTTTCTGGTTCGCTGATTAGAAGGGCCGCGTACAACCCTTATTCATGTGGCAACACGCACATTCCAACTAGAGCAAAACAATTATTGAAATACCTCCCCCTGATACCTCCCAAGCTCTCCC
>JAMKCH010042219.1:0-13106 GCA_023653785.1 Ophioderma brevispina
CAAACTACGCTCCTTATGTGGTCAATCGACGGGGTCTTTAGGGTGCTCTATCGCCCTCAAGTAGATCTCCATGTATCAAACTCAATTAACCAAGCTCCCGCTTATTGCTCGAGGGCTCAAGACCTAGCAACATTCTTTGCTTGGATGCCAGGTGATAATTATAGCTGGGCATGATTACTAGTGTATACCTGTGGCAGATGCCTGCTAGGAATGTTACTCCGTCCTGATAGCCCCCCCCATTGGCCTCGTTGATCTTGGTCCAGACTTTGCTAGAAAGCCAGCGTCACATACTTCTTCTATCTTCTTGGCATTCCAGCACTCTATGCTTTCAGGGTATGCGACTTTGCTGGAGGATTTCAATGCTGATACAACTGCCTGGCCTCTATCCAGCGGCGCGTTCCGTAAGGAGGTTTCCAGACGTCCGCCGGCCTTTTTGTGGCTAGAGATAGGAGAGCATCAACACTTAGATGGTCACATTTTAAAATTCCACTCAAAGCTGATATAGGATGAATGTCTGTATTTTGATGTACACCTCTTTGCTTTATTAATATAATCTGAAATATTTTTGGACTTTTCCTAACGTGTCCAGGAACTTTTTTTCATACCGAGTTTATAAGCGTCTGGGTCCCTACTTCGACTGGTGCCGCCAGCCAAGTCCTCTTAGTCGAACCCCACTTTGGTCCGGTGTCTGTCTTTCTAAGGAAGCCTTTTGAGGGAGCAGGTCTACATGCGGCTACCGTACGAGGCTAAAAGTCCACCATCCAGACCATTCAGAATGGCTTCGTGCGGTCAATGAATCAATGAATAGTCCGGCTATACGCACCTCTTAATGGTATGTTCATTTCGAGACCTCCACCAAGAGGTCGTCCCGTGAAAAGGATTAGCTTGGTGGTGAACGGTTGCTACCTTCACATTTGTGGTCGCCAAAATGACCGGAATGGATGGGGAAAACAAGAAGGTTGTCACGAAGTTGTTAACGTTTTTTCGCGCACGGGAGGAAAGGTTCACCGGGGGGGTAACCCTTTGGTAAGACGAGGGTTTAAATGCCTATCTCCCCCTAAAGTGATAAATTTGTTTCACTTGTAATCAATGTAAAAAATAAAAAACACTACTACAAACTGGGATAATTCTTTTTCACGTGCATAAACCGAAGGTTTCATTAGTGCAAGTACATAATTAAAACACAAAATATAGAAGGTTTTCATTCACCGATTGTCGGAAATTTTGACCGACCTATTATCGATGTTGATCACGGAAGTATCAATTTTTGTCCCAGCGATACGTATTCGTTCGCAATTTATCTGGTTTTGCGGACACGCCCAGCTATCGAATACCGAATTCGATTGTTTGGTGAAACCAGTATTATTCGACAGGGGCTATGGGTAGAGAGGTACTTTCACTTTCATTTTTAGGTACAATTAAAGAGTACATAGAATGAAGAATGTGCAACAAGAAGCAACTCTCTAACCCACCTAACCCTCGTCTACCTAGCCATTTTTTGTAACAAAACTCCGAAGGGGGGGGGGTGGTTACCACCCCCCTTGTGAGTATTCTTACTGAACACCCGATTCTGTAATTGGTCCCAAAGGATAGCTGAGAGTTCTTCTTTCCATTGGTACCAAAATAAGTGCTACTAAATCCCCAATTATGACGTCACCATTACGTCATATTTGAGGAAAGTACGAAAAATACTGCATATACGGTGGAAAATTGATATTTCGCAATTTTTGCGACTAAAACACCCTATTATAGCTCTAACATGATGTCATATATAAAACTAGTCATTTTCCTATCAATAGCGTTCCAAAAAACCGCATGAAAATCGGGATATTCTTTCCTAAGCTTTTGTGCCGAAACTTGAATTTTTCACTGTGTGTGTCTAGAAATTGCCGTTTTGCTGACATGCGAACTTAATGACGTCATTTGTGACGTAATGCTAGGTATGTTGGTACTCATTTTGGTATCATGGAAAGAGGAGGACCATAGCTATCTATATGGTACCAAAGTGGTCTGTGATGTTCCTGTGTGGGGTTAGGCATGTTGGTACTTTCTTCTCTTCCGGAGGGGGGGGTGGTTCCAACCCCCTATAGATCACTTTGGGTCACCCTGTACTTCCTATACCCCGGTGGAATGTGTTTTTTCGATTAAAAGGAGCGGAACTTTTCAATTGACAATTACATTAAATATTTGGCACCAAAAAAGGGGGGTTTTAGCAAGCCGGGGAAAAAACCTGAAGGGGGGGGGGTGGTCAACCACCCCCCCCCCCCCCCCTTCGGTAGACGAGGTTACCTCAATTTGACCAAACAATCAGATTCGACAGTATATCGTGACTACGACGATATATAGTACAGGAGTTTTATCATAGTTATGTTATTATTAATGAAATCAGGAATTTAATTCGGCATGCGTATCTAGATAAAACTAAGAGATACACACTTGTCGATGGTTGTAATTGGTTAATGTTATAAAAGTCATTGTGTGTCTACCTGGGTTCTATATTGTCCAATCCTTTGCTACATTAGCCGGTAATAACCATTTTAAAAAATATCTTGTCATGTAGAGATATCCTTGTCCGGAAAAACGCATCACATAGCAGCACTTACCTCAACTCCGCCCCAGCGAGTAGAGCGATTGATGGCAACACGGATTCCTCATATAGTGGCAACTCTGTACTCATACAAGTAAGCTATGCTATGCTAAATTTTACTTTTCTGTCGAAAATATATTCTTCATTGTCAAGGCCAATGGTTAAATAACTGAATAACTTGCAATCGCCGTTGTACTTGAAAATCTGTGGGCATTTTAAAGTTGATTCCATATTGACCAGCTATCATTACTAGACCTAATACAAGAAAATCATGTTGGTAAGAGTCTGGTGCAGATATGAGTTTGCTGGCATTTTTTTTTTCAAATTGGCTGCTGAACTAATTGTCAATTGAGATTGCCCTTTTTACCATTTAGAGTCATTTTGACCCTATAACTTCCACAACCAATGGTCGGAGAATGGTACAAACTATACATTTTGGAAAACTTATGATTAGATGGACAATATGGATACATTTCAACATAGTTGGGGCATTTTTAAAGTTTGACCTCTCTGTAAACTTAAATCGGCCCCTATTGAAAAAAGCGATACCACACTTTGAGCGTACTAGCATTGATGTAGAGGGGCCATACTACCTGCCAAAGGTGTTAAAACTTTTCTATAGGTGGGGGGGGGTCCTTCATACGCTTCTATTTTAGAGATCTGTCAAGTTTCACCTTCGTAATCTTTGGCGTATTCGTAAGTACATCGATAAGGACACGTGTCAACATGCAGTCCGCTCTCTTATAACCTCCCGCTTTGACTCGGTAATTCGGTTCCTGTAATGGTATCAAATCATCAGGGAGAAATAAGCAGGCTCCAGAAACTTCAAACTCGTGCAGCTCTGTCTGGTTTTCTCTGCCTCTCGCTCTGAGAGTGCTGCAGAACTTATCTCTCAGCTCCACTGGCTCATCCGTGAACGTATTCTTTTCAAATTTCTTGATATTTCTTTAAGTGTGTCAGGGCTTGCCCACTTATCTTGCGCGCTTGCTTAACTCTATGTTCCGGCAGTTAGGGACTACGATCTTCCACTGACAAGCTCCTTCTGTGTGAACTCATAGAATCAAATCTATGGGTAAAGTCTTTTTCTGTTGCTGGTCCAAAGAAATGGAAACAGGTTTACCAAGAGCCATTAGGGAATCACCATCCATTGTGCCATTTTCAAAAACAAAATCAAAAATCGCATCTTTTCCTGTCTCATATGGTTTGATTGGGCCGCTTCTCTGTTTTGTTTTTGTGTTTTTTAAATTAGATGTTTTGTTTTCGTTAATTGTTGTCCTTTATTCTTTTTTCAGTGTTGCCGGTGGTCGTGTGGTAACACCAAGTTTTTGTCCTTGTTGTCTTTGTACTAGCTTTTGGTGTTTTATTGCAGTGGCCCCTTTTTTTTTCATTGCGCCAAGGGGTGATTTTTGCATTATTTCATTTCTTTTGTACAGCGCGTTGATCTTTTTTTAAAGGCGCTATATACAATACCTATATTATTATTATTATTTGATATTCTGCTCCTGGCTATTTGAGGGACTTGCGAATTATTAACGCTAAATCCAATTTCCCCAATCTTAACACCTTAACATCGGGAAATTGGGGCGTGTAATATAGTTTGAAATATAGACCTTCTCAGGGTACCCCCCCCCCCCCTGTGGTATAAAAACTACTGGTAATGTAGACTACCATTCTCCACGGCCAAATTGGTTCATATGAGGCTGTATAAAGTAGGAGTCTAGGCAGGTCCAGTGATCTCTGAGATTATTTTTTTTTTAGGTTTTAGTTTTGATTGTTTTTTGTATATACATACAATTAACTAACTAGTGCCCTAGTAAAAAAATCCATATAAAACATCTTCAATCATATCTCCTAGCGAATCACAAGAGAAATTGTTCCCAAAATGTATGCTTTTAGCTGGACATGTGGACAAGCAAAATGGAACTTATATAACGATAATATTGTACTCTTTATTTTCAGACCACGACAATAACGCTTGGTGCGGTGCTGGATGGTATAGACCTAGGAAACTAGTTGGGAACTTGAATGTGTGGGAAACAGGGCTTTTGTTTTAATTTTATCAACCGACAGGACTGTTGTAGTAAGTGAAATGCCATTTGATGTCGTTTGAACATGAACCTTTGAAATGAAAGACAAAAACAAATCGTTTAACCAGTTAATAAGGCTGCATTAAAGGTGGGTTCATACTTGATCGCAGACGCCTGCAACGCGAATGTTCATGCATCCGGCCTGCAAAGCTAGTTTGAAAGTCTAGCGTCGGCCGGCGTCTACCGATGGAGTATGGACCCACTATTAGGAAGATTAAGATACACACCGTTAATTCAAAATGACAAGTTATCCTGTCCAGGGGCACCTAAGAGAATTCTAATCACATTGTCAAAGGTCAAATGAAATGTCAAGGTCCCGCACCAAACAAAAAAAAATATGTGTGAGTTGGCAAATGCATACAGGACCTCTATTTTTTAATTATAGGTCCTATTGGAACTTGCATTTGACCTTGCACTTTGAATAGAATTCCATTAAGTGCACTTCTGAAAAGCCTATCTAGTCAGTCTGAACAGGCATTGTTTTTTAGAATGGCCTTCTGTGGAAGATTAGGTAAAGTCTTGCACAGGGAGTACTAATTTCCTAATGGATAGCCCGTGGAGTACCACAAACTATTACCAAGGCACTATTATCTAAATCAATGGTTTAAGTTTTTATACAAGGTGAGCCAGAAAAAAAATTAACACTGATTGTGCCCGCCATTTTCAATTTTTAACTAACATATTGAGGTTATCATCTGAAAGCTTATTCATTATCTACCAATTTAAAACGTTTGGCAACGTAAAAAGCCCAAGTGTTGGTGGAAAGAGTACGAGCCATATAAAGTTAATAAAAAAGAGGGTAGGGCCATATAAAGTTAAGAAAAGGTAAAGAGAGAACAAAGTATATTCAAGTGTGTCTGTCCCATTGGCAAAATTGGTCCCATTTCTTTTATTCCGATTTCCTTTGCTGAGAACAGTTATGATATTTCATTAAAGGAACCATCATCATTAGTCCAAATTTTGATTGAAATAATCCACTGCACTGTTCTTGTTTAAGGTTCTATTGGCAGTTGAGTTTGCAATTAGTACTCCTATTTCCTGTGTAAAGGCCCGTTCGTGTCATGACTAGAATACTTATCAATTTGATATTGCTTAGTTTCATTTGTTTTCTGCTTGAGTTCATATTTTTGGAGATGTATTCAATACGGAATAAAAGTCCAATTCGTGTAACATCTCATTATGCGGCGCAATTCTTTTTCCAATAAAAATGTGTTCCGACAGATCTGCAGTCAACTGTTCTAGAAAGTATATGTGCATTAGTGCTAGGTGATATAGAGTTCAAGTCAACGGTATGTTTTCTGACGTTTTGTATACCATCTCTCTGGACGATACCTGGTAGGAGAAGTGTAATAAAGACCATAGGAATGTTCACGCTTCTCTGTAGATTTTGAATCTGCAGGATTACATCGCACTCGAGCATGAAGCTATAAATTATTTGTCCTCTTATTTGGGTTGTATATGAAAGTGATGGTGGGTAAACCGGAATTTTCTTTTGACTTCAGAAGCCAAATGGGACAAGTTCCAAGTTTGCCAATGGGGCAGACGACACTTGAGTATACTGGTGCTCTCTTTACATTCTTACATTGATATGGCTTTTACGTTGCCAACATTGTTTTGAGGATTTCCGTTTTTTTTGAACAGCCGAATGCTTTGACAAGTTGCAAGTTGGCAGATTTGCAAGAAATCCTGTTCCATGAAAAACATGGATTTGAAAATCGAGGATTAAATGTGAGAGTAGCATAATGATCACTCCCAGGCCAGTGTGGGATTTAAAGAGGCATTAGCCATCAATGTTTTTTTTCCTTGACGTTATGCAGGTGCATTTGAATTGTCCAAATGTACACCAATAAATGTGGTAGACATGTACGAGTATGTATAAGAATATGTATGATTTAAATAATTTACACGTAGTATACGTACAACAAAATTTAAATTGATATTTGGCCACAGGAATCCTATTGAATATCATTGAAAGAAAGATGAAGAATTTTATTGATTGCAATATAGTAAAGTTAAAGCCCTGTGAACACCCGTTCCCTTATAGTTGTAAATGTACGCCAAAAAAATTACGGTTTTGTGCTCAGTACCTAATTTTTACTGACCGCGGAGTCAAATCCTATTGGATCGGCTTTATAGGTATACTACTGATTCACCTGAGTGATTCACCAATTTATACAATTGTCGCAGCCCAAAACTTAGAGGTACGGGAATATGAGTGGAATCGACCTTTTTGTATAATCATATCTTGATCATGAAATGTGGCACGATACTTCCGGCGGGTTGAAATATATGCTGTGCTTTTGAATTGCGAGTAGTTAAGCGATTGATAACGCTATCCTACCTAGTGGTTTATCGTCAAACACGCGTCAAACCACAAGGGAAGTTGGCACTTTATGTTAATTACTCACGGTGGTGTCGCTTGGATCATGGACCGTTTTAATCTTGCTGTTTGCCTTATTTTTGGGTTGTATTTTTAAAAACTTGGGTGACACACTACCGTGTGTTAATCTTCATTAACGGTTAGGTATAGACCGATCTACAGTCGTTTGAATCAAGTATGTCTATCTTTGCGCTCGGTCCACGGATTCACATTAAAATGAGCGGTGTTGTAAGCGGAGCACATCAGTGTCCAGAAGCAAAATCAGGCGATTTCTGAGTGCGGAAAAACTTGACGTTATTATTAACCCCACAAAAGTCAGTTACAATGTACCATCAATGCCCTATTAAGGTGCAACGAGAAGATTGCACAATCATGATGTCCCAACAAATATTGAAAATTCTGATTTTGCATTTGATGTACAGCTTTCCATCAAAAATCTCCACCTGAAAGGACCTAGCTGAGAAATATTTCTTTGGTCAAAAAATAGTGCATTCTATTTTTGTATAGGAGCAAATAATAAGTTCAGCCTATGTTTTATATTGAAATATGAGGAAATAAAAAAGCACCTTTTGTTGTCATTGTCAAGATTTCTGTAGCCAAATACAAGTAAAAATTGTAATATATTTCTAATCTATATGAATAACGAAAAATGACGCAAAGATATGGACGATCTCCCTCAAAATCTTTCCGTTGCACCTTTAACGTTTATACGTTGTTACGGTCACCTTACCCAAGGCTAAAAACCAAAGATAAATACGGATTCAAACTTCCTGATAACTAGACAATACACTGCTGAACTGATTACACATTTTTAAAACACAAAGTATTTATTTTAATTGTGATTTATTTTATTGTGTGTTTAAATCACTCTCATTAAACATCGATTAGGTATCAATAATCAATAAGAGGGGGGGAGAAAGTAGAGAACCGTTTTGGGGGAGACGTAGAGAAAAACCTCTTGTGGTCTCCCCTGTTATAGTCTGCGAAGCGAATCAAAGTTAAAACTGCGAAGCGGCGACAGAGACTGAGCCAATATATACAAACTCCAAACACTGTTTTCAATACATCATTTCTACGTATAAACCCATATCATGAGAGACCTCAGAGCAGGCCTTTTCTAAGGTCTGCCTTGACGCCATAGCGTCATTGAATGTGGAGGTGTTTTTCCAGTGCAAAAAAGTACCATCATTGATGATTTGTTGTAAACAATCTCCATTGCAATGTCCTATGTCTGCAGGCAACCCACAGAGAATCAATAACCACAGCCAACCATACGGAATGGTCCTTGCCACCGAGGACAACATCGGACAATACGGAAGTGCCATATTGTGAGAACAGGCACCGAAATAGAAGCAAACCTCAAGTGATGGTAATAACATCGAAGTCATCACTATTGAGCTCAGCTATGTCATAGTTACATCTGTTTACAAACCTCCAGCAGTAGACTTCGAGCACTCTCACTCAACACCTGGGACTTCCACCAAACCTCACTTCTTCATTGGCGAACATAATTCAACAGCCATAGTACCCAAGTGTCTACAATGCAACTAACAAAGACGGACAAGCTGGTCGAAGAATTGACTCACATTCACATCCTACGTCCCTTCTTGGCACGACCTCTCAGCTGGCCGCCATCATTCAAGTGCCCGTTGAAGAGAGGTTACAACCCAGATCTAGCTGTTGTTAGCAAAACTCTCTAACCTTTGATAGCAAGAATTGTTCTGATCCTGTTCCACCAACGCATACATCGACCAATCGGTATCCAGTCAACCGACGGGGCAGTAGTCACCGAACAAAGTGCCTTTAAACGGCCGCTTTACTACAGAAAGCAAAGACCCTGGCAAGGATTCACTGTGAACCTGGATCAGAACTGTGAAGAAGATTTCTCCAAACCTCCATAACTATGACAAATTTTGCCCAACTAGTGACAAGACTGCACTGAGAATTTTCATACCCAGAGCTGTAGGACTGAATTTAGACCAGGCCTTTCCAAGGAATGTGGCTAGAGAATATCAAGGAGGATATCACCATGTTTGAAGCTGTTCCCTTTTCAGCCTGAAAACAACTGCTAAAGGTAGGAAGTTTCGGAAAGGATCTCCAGGAAAGATCAAACCTTTCCCCCCACCCCCCCGACCCGACCCCACCCCCCCCCCCCGCGCACACTTTAATTGAATCCCCGATATGACCCTAACCCCAAGCGAAAGCATGGTCTACCACCTGAAAGCTCCGAGGGGATCCACAGAACCTCCCCACGCAGCCACATGTCACACCCAACCATTTGCCCACCAACTGCTTTTTTCAAAATGGCAAGTGCAGCAGAAACCCAAGAATATCAAACTAGACCACAAATGTAAGGGTGACCTGGTTTCACTCTCCCCTTCAACATGGACAAATTGGATCTGTATTGCTAACCTTCAACCCCCCCCCCAACCGACGCCCCCCCCGGAGCGAAGGAAGAGGAAAACCCCCCCCCCAAAACCCCCCCGACACAGTTGAATGACAGAAAAAAGGAGATGGTGAAAGTAAGGAACCATGGAATAGCCCAGTAGGCCTTGACAACATCTCTACTGAGGGCACTAAAAAATCTTGTCCCAGTAGCAAGAATGGCTTCTTGAGCTCTACAATTGGGGGCTGCCTTATTTCACCCGTTCCCAAAGATCTGGAGGAAAGCACCTGTTTATGGCACTCCTAAAGCACGGAAAGATACCATCCAACCCCATGAGCTACAGACCTATATCCTCCTTAGCCATACCTACAAGCTCTTTGACGCCTCCTGCTCAATCGTATTGCACTGTGATAGAACGAACCCTCATACAGAACAAGTTTCCGGCCAGGCAAATCGACAACTAGCCAATACTCAACCTAACTCAACACTTCAAGGATGGTTTCGAGAAGGGTCTGTACCGGAGCGGTGGTTCGTCGCCTATCATGCAGCAGACGACACTGTTAATCACAGATGCTTACTCCATAGATTTTGGAAATTCCCAAGACTCCGCTTGACTGATCTATCCGAGATTGCTGGCAACAGGATGTTCTTTGTTCAGTCTAGGAGCGAAAAGAGCCGATGGCGTAGGCTCAAGAATGTCCTACCACAAGGGAGTGTGCTTCACCTCTCCTGTTCAACAATTATATCCAACGACCAACCTAGGATGCAGGAACCTGTCGTTTATTTATGCAGACGAATCTGGAATAGCGCACAAGATGCGACTTCACAGTTGTTTGAAGAGAGACCTTCCCACGCTTTGGATGACTCACTCCTTATTACTGAGGAAAACCACCTACGTGCAAATTCCATCTAAGACACAGGTGTGTGCTTTTCCATCTACCAACCGGGAAGCCAACGTCACTTAAAGTTACCTGGTCTGGAACTCCCTGGAGCACTGTAATAACCGCTTTCTACCTAGGAGTGTCCTTGGACCGCACTCTCTTTCTTTTAAGACCCACATCGAGAAGACGAAGAGTCAAGAATGTTCACGCAATACATCTTGAACAAACTCACTGGCACAAGATGGGGGGGCTCGCCCACATACACTAAGACCGACGGCACTTGCCCTGTGCTACTCCATGTGCAGAGTATGCCTGCCCTGTAGGGGAAAGATCAACCCATGCCCAAGAAGCTTGATCCACTGTTAAATGCCTCCTGCCGGCTTATCACAGGATCTCCGTCAACCCCAACGGAAAACTTGTACATCCTAGCAGGAATTGCTCCACATCCGTCGTAGTGTAACGAACATGCAAGAACGTAGTGCCAAGTATCCAATGTGAAGCACCCGATGTATGGACAGATTTTACCTGCTGCAACCGTCTTAAACCAGAGAGAATGTGTTTAAGCAAAGTCCACCTCTTGAATGAAAAACAGTCTCTAAGGAGGTTAAGAGAGTCGCCTTTGTGGAAAGAAAGACTTGCCAAACCAATTAACATCTATCGGTATTGAACCTGGCGAGAATCTTCCACCTGGATCTGACTCATCATGGGCCTGAAAAGGCGTGCCTCACATAGATTTGAAAAACCAGAATGGCCCCGATCTAAGGTTCCTTTGCAGAAGTGGGCTAACTGAAAGCAGATCAGGATTACCTACCTGTGGTTGGGAACAGCACCAACCCACAGACAATGGAACACCTCTTGGATCTGCACCTGCTGGAGCAACCAATGCCACAACAAAGGACCGTGCGGAATTTCAGTGAAGCAGCCAGGAGTTGTACCCATCTCTGGCCGGATCATATTTGAGAACCCACTCAGTGTGTGGACACGATAAGAAGAATCAAAGATTTATCATAATAAAAGTGGTTAATTAATTACCCCCTACTAGACTTACACCTGGTGTGTGCCCGACGCGGCCTGCAGCAGGGGGATTACTATATATGCCGCACTTGCAAAGACTCTGGCGAATATTCCAGCGCAAAACTTCCAATTTCCAAGTGGGACGTGTCCACGGACGATTGTCCTTACTGAAGAAAAACCAAGCTCCTAATGATCCCGAAGCTCGGAGGTCGACTTAAACATAAAGTCCAAGAGTGCTGTAGCTTGTTTAACCTTTGATAACTCTGAGGCCACGAAATACAAAACCGAATAGACGGCTTACCAATCGACGAAAAATGCTGGAGCTGAGACTACTATGACAATGTCCCCTACAGAAGACAGTGTTTATGTCACTGTCCACTATCAACTTGGAGCAAATGGATGTCACTATACTTGGAGCATGATGTTATGATACTCTGCTCATCTAGTTCTCTCCCGGGCTTTATATAGCCTCTCAACCACTTCAGAAGGATCTAGTCCTCTCTTGTGAGTCATGTGATAAATTTTAGTCATTACATCCTGAAGCCCTGAGTCTAACTCTACACTACTCCACTGTTTCCCACATGTTCACTTGCCACACGGAATCATGCATGTCCCTCACTGTCTTTGACTGTGTAATTATGCAGGAGTGCTCCACCTATGTTTAGTGGAGCACATTGCAATGACACACGACGGCTTCAAGTACCTTCCAGAATTTCCCCGATTTTCTGAGCTCTTCTGAGATCTTCTGTATCATTCTATTTGCTTCACACCACCAGTTATGCCAACAATACATACATACAACTGGGCTTGATAAAGCGCCATTTCATATAGATCACGGCGCATGGAACCACACAACATCATAAAACATAGCTAAAACTAAAGCATTGTATTCTTGGGGCCTGTACCACGTCCTCATTGATCATAAAAATATTTGAAAAATAAATTCATTCATCATTTCTGGAGGAGTTGACTGAATCAAAGCCATATGAAGGAACAGACCACGGCGACAACCTTCTATGCTTTG
This sequence comes from Ophioderma brevispina, assembly GCA_023653785.1. Taxonomy (NCBI): domain Eukaryota; kingdom Metazoa; phylum Echinodermata; class Ophiuroidea; order Amphilepidida; family Ophiodermatidae; genus Ophioderma; species Ophioderma brevispina. Next base: position 12,360 of record JAMKCH010042219.1, read on the forward strand.
AAGTATTCCTATACAGGATGAGTCACATTTTTTCTACCGAGTAAAAAAATCTACCTAAGATATGACTTCATATGATACAATAAGAATATTTCACCTACTGGAGAAGTTTTTTTGACTTTCATTGAGCAAATTATGTTTAACACTTACGTGACCAAGGGGTTTTCACTCACATTGGTACCTAAGGGGGGAGGGTCCATGGGACCCCGCACTAAGTAACCATTTCCCGAAGAATTTTTGCACCAAATTTATACCACATGTTGAAGGGTCATAAAACGACAGTTTTTTGTTTATATCTTTGCAAAGACTTTCAGGACGATATTGAGCAAAAATAGGCCTTTCATCGGATATCAATTAGCTACTTCTGGTTAAATCGGGGGGGGGGGTGGTAGCATAGGCGATCGGAACAAGCACCTTTAAATTCTACAATTGAACCTTTTCAGATTGAGAGTTTAATGCTGTCAAATTGTCACCTCCCTGGATCCGCGCCTGGTAAACCACCTACACAAATTCAACTTTGTAACAAGGTATATTATTTAAATTTGGGTGTTCCGATTATGTGTATCTTGTTCTCCACTTGATATGAGAGCCTGGCACCTGCAAACACTTACCATCAAGTATCGTGGGAAACGAAACTTTGCGGTTTTGGGGGATATAGAAGCATAATGCTAAATGAAGGCCCTATTCCTGTTTGTCTAATATGATGGCTAATCCACTAAAACGGCAGTTTTTTGTTTAATCTTTCCAAAG
>JAMKCH010042220.1:0-25979 GCA_023653785.1 Ophioderma brevispina
CTAGCCCCAGAATCTAAGAGAAACGTTCAATGTAATTTAAGCCATTCTTGCATCACTATTTTTTCACATTTGTGGTTTGCGTGCATTCTTCATACCAGGCCGTACGCGGTGGGGGGGGGGGGTTGCACCCCCAAAATTCCACAAAAGGGCAAAGGTCCACTCAGTTTGATAAAAGGTCCCACGAAAGTCAACTTTATGTGATAAAATGTTCCAAAGTACATAAAAAGGACCATTTTAGGGGTTAGTCCCACTTTTACCAAAGTCCACTTTTTCACCCAGTCCGCCCCCAAATAATCCGTATACATCCCTGTTCATACCTGATTGACTACTGTAAAAATATACTTCCACCAGAATGCAACCCTTTCTTATACTATTTTCAAGCAAAAAGGGACGCGTTCATCCCCCGTACCCCTTTTCCACGAAGACCCCGGGGTTTGAATCATTTACATCCGTTATCACATCAATACAAGAAGATAACCAAAAGCACCGTCAACAATCACCTTGGATTTGGGATCGAACTCGGCATACTTTGTAGTCCATCAACGTATGCATAAAAGGGGATAGAAAATCAGAATGATTTCCCAAGTAGTGAAGTGTACAAGAAAACATGTGGGCCGGGCATGTGCTTACAATGGAACCCTGTCGGTACTGAGTACTCATGCATAATTAATTGAAGAAAATTCACCACCAATGGAGACTTTTGTGACTTTAAGATAAACCAGATTTAACCATAATCCTAATGCCGAATGCAGTCGTATCTTTGCAATAGTAGGCCTATACCAGTTTGAACCAAAAATCCAAATTACACCAATAATCTGAGGACACTATCATGCTTATATAGAATAAAGTAATGACTCGGGAAGGTTAAAGGACTGCAGGGTAGTGGTTGACAAATGTGAACACTGATTTGATTGAACAAAACGAAATCCACCCCTCAGTAAGAGGGTCGTCGAGTGCCAAATTGTGTAAACACTATGCAATACGGAATAAATTCGCAATCTCATGATTCTCATCATAGTGCGGCAGTTTCACACTCCATAGAAAACGTTTACCCATTTGGCACTCGCCAGTGGTGGAGAAAGGCGGATCAATGTGACCATTGGCCAGGTTCCAAATAAAATAAAAGACGACGTTCTAAATTTGGATTTCTTGCCGTCACGCGCTTGGTTCGTAAAAACTGTTCGTGAAACGGCGCCCTCTTTGAGTGTCCTACGGGCTCTCTTTACCAGCGCGGAAAACCAAAAAGTGCGAAAAGAGCGGGGGGGTATTACACGATTGCTCGATTTGGGCATTGGGAATTTCCAAACGGTAATTTGGGGAACTGCTACGTGATTTACTATGGCATCTCGGTCCGCAGTGACATTAAAAATAATCTCTTAAACTTTGGTTCAAAAGATCTGTGCGTAATCTCATGGATAAATTAAGAAAAATTATTGACTTCGAAATCCGTCGGGGTTAGTGGATCACCCCCGCAAAATAGTGTAATTTCCATAACGGTCATTTAGATTTAATATTCGTGACCAGGCAGGCCTAGTCTTTAGTCAAGTCTCTGTGTAACCGTTCGATATGCTTAAGAGCGCCCGCCACCGTAATTCTTTTGAAACAGACTAGCACCCGGAGTTTTGATTTGCTGTTGCTGTTATATTGGCACGTCCCTAGCCCCCCCTGGAAAAGAGGTAATTTTCGGTTGTGCAAAGTGAACTTTTGCAATAATTTTTCATAATTTTATTTTGCTGGTAGGCTATAGGGGATGAAAAAAGATGACGGGGAATGTCTTGTTTGGCCACCCCGCGTCATGAACTTCCTAACTCACCTAAGCTAAGCAATGTAAGGCACTATCTAATTTGCTACATCAGAAAATCGAAAAAAAATCATCAAAATTCAGGTTTTATCATTTTTGCATTTGTTAACAATATAGCCTATAGGTAGCCTAGTTCCAATGATGTAAGCCTCAGTCTGACGCCCCCGGGGGGCCACTTGGTATTCCAGGTGGATAAATCATGGCTCGTGTACCAAAACGCGTAATTAGGGTGTTTTTTGGAGACCATTCGATGTACTCGCGTAGCATTGTTTAGGGTGTTAAAATCTTCAAAATCAAAATTATTGGGTGTGCTTTTCACGTTGCAAAATACGTTTTTAGGGTTTGATATTTTAATGCTTGTAAAAAAATCACATTAAAAATGCTAACATTGTGGAGTTTTGTTCCCGATTTTCGCCTGATTTCACTCGTAGATTCCCCGTAGGTTTTAGCCATTTTCAGCCTTAATTTTAGCTATTTTCTCTATTGTCGTTTGTCGTCTCCTCCAACACATCAAGCCTTTATAATTAGGCCGTTTTCATTTCTTTTTGTGACTGATCGTTACAAGTAAATAATGTACGTAGAATGACATTAGGGTCTGTCCTCCTAATTTATGTCATCAAAACAAGTTTATGAATATTCGATGCGTGTTTTAGTTCAAAAACTGTCAATAATTACGATATCCGACAAGACTCATTATTCCAAAGAAATACGTACACTGCAAATGTTAAAAGACATGGATTTAAATTGTAAACGTTACTAGGCCCAAGATATGCACAATTGTTATAAATACGAAACTGCAATGAAATCGTTTGTAAAATATTGTCCTTTATCAGGGCCATAGTTAAAGGCACATTTTATGAACGTGCTTGTTTGAGGGTAGCAAACTTATTTCAAAATACGTGTTTAGGGTGTATTTTTAAACGTCCTGCAAATTACTTGTTTTAGATATAAATTAAACCAAAAACACTTGTTAGGGGTAGCAAAAGCAACCCAAAGTAACTTGTTTTTGGGTATCAAAATCAACCAAACAAAAAAAAAAAAAAAAAAAAAAAAAAAAAAAAAAAAAACCAAACATACGTGTCTTTAGGGTGTTTTTCTTGCCCAGTGGAATACGCGCTTAGGGTACATTTTGAGCCATACATTAGCCTGATATCCACCTTGAAATACATGCCCCCCCCCCGGGGGTCGACTTTATTTTTATCACTGGACATTATCGTATCTCGACCAGTTCCGATAATCGTAACTAGACGTCTTTACATGCCCGTCCACAGTGTAGGCAAACGCTATTCGCCGGACTAGTTGGTGAATTACTGTTGTGAAAGCTATGCCCGACAACGATTACTTATTTCTGTTACTTCTAAAATAATATTGAAATACATTTATTTGAACAAGGCCATGGTGGAATTTCGAACCTGTGATACGTGCATTATAAATCGATGCTCTTATGATCCACTACCAGCGAGGGAGGATGTGGGTGATGATTGATTTTAATCCCACATAAGCTTTACGGAAAATAAAAAAACCGATAATATGATAGATTTAAATTTTTTAACTATATATAAATAGAGCCGATAAGTTTGTCCGGTTTGGTAAATGTAAATAGATTCACAACAGTAATTCGCCAACAAGTCGGCGCGAAATAGTAATTCTTCACAGTAATGCCAACTTGTTGCATTTTCCACTTAAAACCTAGAGGAGTTTTACAGGAAGGTGATACAGAGTCATTTTTTGTGGGTGTTTTCTTAGATCTCTACCAACAGACATACCTCCATACCTAAAACCAAACTTATTTGTGCTTGTGATTTAGGAGAAGGCCACCCCCCCCCCAAACAAAAGGGCAAAATTTGGACTGATATGTTTGGTCACAAAAATACCATCCTTTGTTTTTCAGCCTGCCATATTAGCTATTGTGTAAACTGCAATTTTTACTTTTTTTACTTGTACTTTAAAAGTTTCTTTTAAGGCAAACTCGTGGACACTTTATTACCATGTGAAAATAAGGTGTAGCAGAGTGCTCAAAAAACCGTATATGGAGCAATCAAGATGGAGGTTGGAACTTGGATAAGTGACATTTTCGCGTTATATTGAATACAATTTATTCCAATACACTGACACTCCGTGTGGTGGATTCTGTGGCATTGTTATTGTATCATTTACAAAGCCAATCCTCATGATTAATGGCCCACACAAATGATAGGAATGGTTGAGATTAATATAGAAGATTAGTGGTTATTTGAAATAGTGTCCGAATTTTCCGTTCACATTTTGTACAGTCCAACACTTTTTTGCAGAAGAGAAGGGAAGCCCTGTTGTCTTTATTGAAAGTAAGTCTAGTTTGTGTTTACTACTCTGGAGAGTGATTTCACTCTACTATGTAAATTGTACTAAGTTTTGACAACCACTGGAAAATGACTTGGCTCCATCAACCTCCCATTTTGAATTTTTTTTGATGAACATTTTCTGGGTTCACAACCGCCACGTCCAACACATTTGTCACGTCCAACAAACACAGAGAGTTTGAATATCGTCCAAAACGAGGTCTGCAACTTTAAAATTTCTATAGTATGTTATAGGTGTTCCATGGTTGTGGAATACCAACTTACTTTGAGGTGTGATCAGTTTTAGTAAATTTTCCAAAAAATGCCCCGTTCCATTTAAATTTGTCAAGTCCAACGCAAGCTTCAATCCAGCAACCATGCAAATCTAACAGCTTGGAATATAGAAGGGGAGTGTATGAACAAGCATTACTAGGGAAGTTAGTAGTTGTTCATCTTTAACAAGCTTTTTTAAAATCAGTTTGTGTTTTTAATAAATGTCAAAAGATACGATTTTTAAGGTCACCAATTCTGTTCACATGTCACGTCCAAACTCTTGCCGACATAAAGCTAATATCTGCTAACTCAAGGGTGAGATTTGCTTGCATTCGGTACAATTGTGTTTCTCCAAGCCCTACAAATAATACAATTCATGAAAAAAATCACTTGCTTGTGTTAATTTTTTGATTTATAAATAAAACTTTTTTATGTCAAGAAGAACCGTTTTGGGATAAAATATAAGCAAAAATGTCAAAAATTGTCAAAATTCAAGCGTCATGTTCAATTTCAGCTGTGGTATGATTGAAGTGCATACTTTACATGAGGATGAAGGACAAGTCTATTTCTTTGGCATTAACGGGAAATATGTCAAGATTTTGGCAAGCTCAGTTTGACTTACATTCATAAAATATATGTACATACATCACGAATTCCCGAAAAAATAATACAATGATGTAAAATTAACAAAATAGAGGCAGTTTAATTTTGCTTTTTTGAATACGAAGAACGGGCGCATTTTTCGCCACGGCTTCATTGATCAAAAAGCGCCCAACTCGTGACGTCAAAGTGTGACCAAAACATTGTGTTGACTCGAATTGTTATTGCTGACACTGTATATGGATGGATGAATGAAAGTTAATAATTAAAATTTTTTATTTTTTTCCATTTTTCCATTTTGAGTTTTTTGCGTTTTTTTGTGTTTTATTATTATGAAAGTGGCAAACACTGCGATATGATGGTCACAACGACCTAAATTATGTATGGTCATCACTTTGACTTCACAATTTGCCTGCGATTTGGATTTGTCGGACGCGTTTTCGAGTAAGCTATTGGGAGGGAAAATTAAAAGGCAAAATACTCAACAACAAATGTGGACAATTTTCAACTTATTTTTGATTTATATGTAATATACGTTACTTAAGCTTTCCATTCCTTACCAAATTTCCAATATTCAGAATCATGACATATTTCCTTAATCTAAATTCCATTAAAAATTCGCATTTTTACAAAAATTTTCAAAAACCTCTGATTAAAATAGTATAAAGGAGGAAACGATTAGGTGTGCTTTCTATTTTTCCTCTAAAATTTATAGTGTACACACATTAGAAAACAAATAACAAAGGCTTGACACTAAGTTTGAAAAATGACCCCCAGTGACAAAAAAATTGGCAACTACTGTGAAAGGCCCACATACATGACATACACATTATTTGGTGACTGTAAATGAATTAGTGCGCAAGGCACCTAAATATACGAGCAATCAGATGCATTCTTTATCGGGAATTGACGTGTTCGGTATGGACGCTCGATTTTTAGGTTTGCAGAGAGTGTACTTAAGCACGTGTAGCAGCAGGTTAGGGATCACAATACAACTCGGATTAAAATTACTCGCCCAAGTGTGCTGATGTTCTTATAATACAAATAATCGAACAGTGATTGACAAAAAGGCTTAGGACTTAGAAATAAACAAAATACACATCTACCATTTGCTTACATTTCACAGTGCCGCTGGCTGTCACTTGTGAAGTGATACAATAGATATGGAAGGATTTCCCCTGAATTTTGTATCTCAGAATTACAAAATATGAATTTAGCGCTATTTATGATAAAAAGACCTTCTCAGGAAGTGTGTGCCTTGTTTTATGAGCGAGGATAATAGGAAACCATTTTATTAGCTATGAATATTTGCGAAACTTTTTCTTCGGAGCCTATTATTCAATTACACTGCTACAGGTTATGTATACGAAGTGCTTCCATCGTGATTGCGAGTACGCCCAAATTAAAAAGTTCATCACAGTAGAAGTTCATTTTACTACGTTGGGACTGGACCTCTAGGTACGCAAGAAGGTATTCGGACGAGCGTAGAAATAACAAATTTACGTACTCATGATACGAGCACTCAAATACACATTGATGGGAAAACTGTCACCGACCGTCTTCCTACCAAAATAAAAAAATATCCTTACATGATCTGAGGAAACTCAGACAAATATTGCATCTATTGGTGTTGGGAGAGATTGAAGATTATCGTAGAAAAAATCCCCATTATCCTTCCTCATGTCTCCACCCTCCTCCCTCCACCCCCACACACCCCGGCGTCACCTATTTTTACTCCTACACCTATGTTTCTCTCTAATATCTCGCCCATCAAAAGCACTACTTTTGACAAGTCCATGTTTCAATCCAAATATTACTGGATGTATTCAAATGCTGTAGACAACAGCTTCCGGTAGGTCAGCAGTTTGAGGTCAGTTTACGGCAGCGGTAAGTACGTAATCCTGCTTCTAGAAATTGAAACAACCCAGCGTTTGAAAAATTCTCAAGACTGGAAAATAATATCGAAAGGCATTGTGCGAAAAAGGGATGCGGCCCGAGTAGCGATTGCGTGTTCACTTTTCCGTGTCTGCGAGCACCGAAAGTACCAGACATATACCGTTTCATTTCTCGCTAGGTTCTATAGGTTCAGACCCAATTACGATACATATCAAAAACCAAACATAGTAACGGGACCCTCTGATGCAAAAATCTCATAGAAACCCATTCGTTTTCCGGCGATATTGAGATTTAGTGTCATTTGCAAGCATTCGCTCGACGGACTGTACGTTAATCTGTCGCGTAGTACTAATTTAGATATATTTTTGACAGTCGTGACACAGACTACACGGTGAAAATTACTTACCGGACAGACGAAGGTCAGTTGAAAGTAGGGACCCTAAGGGCCGATAGAAAACGTCTTCTTGCGAGACCAAAGTAATGCTGATGCATGTCATCGTGACTTGAAGCAGTTACTGAAGTTGACAATTAAGGAATTCAAGGACAAACGCCTAAGTGAAAATGGGATGCTCGTAGTGGGGAAATAAAAGCAACATGGAAGAAAAGGTTCCTCAGGAAACTAATAGTGCAATGGTACGACTGTTCCCTGGTTCAACAACGAAACAAGGAGGCTAATCAAAACTAGACGTAGAAGATACAACAGGTATAGGAAAACAAAATACCTGGATTATGAGAAGCTCCGTAAGATTAGGAAATTTACATCCTCATCAACACTTCGCAGAGCTAAGGCAAAGTATTATGAAGAAGAATATCTTGGGGCAATCCTTGGAATCAAATCCGAAGGCATTCTGGTCATACATAAAAAGCCTCCGGCAAGAAGACACAGAATTGCTGACTTAAAGGAGATCTGGCATATTATCATGCAGTAAACTGAAAGCTGAGGTACTTACAAGCATTTGTTAGTGTTTTTACCGACGAGGTAGGTGAACCACCCAGAATGGCGGCCGGATCCAGTTGAAGATATCTCTCCACTTAAGATATCATCTGACGGAGTAAAGAAATACTACTGACCGATACTTGATCCATCAAATGCATCGGGTCCCGACTGCATTCCCGCATGGTTCCCTTAAAAGGCAAAGCCGAACACTGGCACCCCTGTTAACTGAATCGTTCCAGTCTTCTATTGATATCAGAGGGATTGTCCAGATGATGGAAAACAGCTACTATTACTGCTCTCCTCTTCAAAATGGTGAATCGTCCGACCCTGGAAATTGATAAGACCCCGTCTCCTACAATCAATAACATTAAAGTCCTTGAGCACATCGTTCACAGCCGATAATGCACATCTCGACACATAACATCTTGTTGATAGTCACACGGCTTCCGGGCTAAAAGGTCCACCGAGTCACAATATTCTTGCAGTTGATGACATTGCTAGAAGCTAGAGGGAAAGAAAACGGTAGATGTTGCAGTTTTGGACTTTACCAAAGCATTTGATAAAGTGCCACATAGACGCCTTATTCTAAAGTCAAAAACTATGGCATAAGGGGGCATCTAGCCGACTGGCTCAACAGTTTCCTCACAAACAGAAGCAAAGTGGTCGTCGTTGACGGTCAAACGTCTTCACCAAAACCATTGTTATCAGGGGTCCCGCAGGGTCCCGGGTGTTGGTCCGCTGCTTCTTTTATTATAATATTAAACGCCTGCCTGCTCAATTAGCAACTCATATGTCGTCTTTTGCGGATGACTGTTTTGGTGTACAAAAACATATATCATCTGAAGCTGACGTTAACGCTCTGGCAAAATGCCTTCATAAGTTGGAAGAATGGCAGAAGAAATGGCTGATGTCCTTCAATCCTAAAAAATGCAGCACCATAACGTTTGCTGTAAAATGCACCAAAGAGGGAATGTGATTTTGTGGGAGAACCTTGACAGTTGAAGAAAGTACCACATATCTAGGCATCAAGCTTTCCAATAATTTGGATAGGAGCCTTCGACCCGTATGCTACCAAAAAAAGCACAGAAATTCTAGCCTCATTAAGAAGAAACCTTTTTAGTGTGGTGTGGGTATTCCTGTAGGATTTGCATGCTAAATTGATTTTGTTTCTGTTTTGGGTTTCAATAAGGACTAAACTTCAGAAAATGGGGGGGTGCAAAATTTTCCCTACTGATGCCCCCTTGAAGAAGGTGGCAAATGTTAGTACGGGAAAAATTTAAAATCGAGTCAAATTGTGTTTTCATGACACTAACGCGTTCGTCTCGTCATAAGGATTAAAAAAGTATCTATTTGCCTAGGTTCCAACTTTAGTTAAAGCGTTATAGGCCCCATAGGGTTCAAGGTCACCCTTGGGTAAATGCTCCGATGTTGTCGAAAGTGATGTCAAAAAAGCTTCCTTTTGTCATACTGAAATACTGAAACAGAAAATGCATTTTAATTTATCTTTTGATATCACCATTGCGACATCCAGGGAAAGATTCTGGTGACCTCATAGACCATGTAGCCCCTTGCGACATGTTGCTATGTATTCTCATCTAATGTCACACATTGTAAAATAATCCAGTTTTGGATCCGTGAGACTATACAAACAACTTCTCGCCAGTTTCAACAAAATCTGAGGGCAGTGTGTAAATTTTAACCCCAGATGACCTTGAAACCATATGGGGCTATAGCGCTTTAAACTAAAGTTGCGGAAACCTAGGCAAATCTATACTTTTTCTAATCCTTATAAGGGACGAATATGTTAATTACATTAAAACCAATTTGACCGATTTAAATTTTTCCCTGTAGTTAACACTTTCCCCCCCCTTGAAGAAGGGGGCGCAGTCCGAAAATTTGCACCCCCATAGTTTCTGACTGTCTGGTCCCTATTGAATGAAGAACAGTAAGAAAATCAACTTTGCACCAAAATCCTACGGGAACTGTTTCATTGACATACCGCCCCACACTAATTTGGAATGTCCCGAAAGTTAAGATCACTGCCTACCAGCTTAGTACACCTAGTTCCAAGATTGTAACTGGGTCCCTATAACCTTTAACATTGGACGTTATCTTGGCATCCAACCACCCCGTCATCTCTTATATCTAGTCAAACTGATACTTCCGTGGCAGGACCTGAGATACTGAGCGTTGAATTGAATATGTTGAAGACATGAATCTCAGGTCGTGCTAGCGGACTATAGTACGACCACACTTAGAGTATGCCATTGGCCCTGGAGCCCATACATGAAAAAAGACATCAATTCCATAGAACGGATCCACCGCCAGGCTGCTAGGTTCTGTAAGAAATCAGGAAGGAGACCGGAGTCGTTACCAAAAAGATTTTACAAGAGCTTGGTTGGAGTACTCTTCAGGATAGACGTACAGCTCACAGACTCGCATTGGTATAAAATTAGGAATGGCAACTTGATGTACCCATGGACGACAAACTAACGCAATCGCAGACAATACAAGAGGGTCACAATCAGAAGTATCTGGAATGTTCAGCCAGATTGGACAAATTCTCGTTTTTCCCAGACACTATCAAACTATGGAACCAACTTCCAGACTCATGTTCAAGCAAAGACTCAGTGCCTTTAAATCAGCCCTTCTAGATCATTTGGGAGGGTGTCAACAAACAATCTCAAGTTAAAATTGACAGCCACATCCCATGCGTGTTATGGTCCAAGTTGACTTATTATTTGGAGCAGCACATCGTTCGACTAATATACCAGAACCAGAAACAAAGAGCGTAGAGTATACTATTTATGAAATGATTACTCATATCGCGTTCTACGTGCGCATTGTTATTCACGCTATTTCAATACGAGTCATAACTGCAAATTAGGACTCGCTCCGGTGCGGCGCTATCACTTCCAATTTTTTACACATTTTCTCCTGCCTGAAGCCGTGATGCTTCCGTCAGAACCGTCAGCGATTGGCATGCGAATTACACTGGACTTTGGACCCAAGTCAACTGTTCCGCATGCTCATAAGCAGAAATCGCTCGCTGCGACGGAATATATCATGGCTTTTTAAAATGTTTACCCAATTGGGTCGCACATGTATGACCTTCACCTGTCTCATGTCACTTGAATTTCCTTCCGGTTTGGACTTTTAGTCCTGGGATTGAAATTATCGTCTCTAAAGTGCATCAAATTTTGCTCTTTTAAGTCTATATTTCTTTCTGACAAAACTACTTAAAATATTTAAGGTTTCTACCGATTTCTTGCCGCCCTACAGTAAGTAAATTTTGCTAAACCTGGGACTCATTTAGAAATCATTGAACTCAGCAAAATTGTTGTTCTACAACATCGGTCCCCCAGTTCATTTTGGCATACTATACGGCCAGTTAAAATATGTCATCTTGATAAAAGATAAGGCCCAGTCAAGTCATGCTTGCAGGACTGATCGTCTGACCGAGGTTACAACAATGCTCGTATTAAGTTTCGAATCCGTGAACCGTGTGGGTGTGAAAAACTGGTTCTCACAACTTAAAATTACAGCTTGTGACGTACTTACTATGCTCTGATATACAAATCATCTACGAGACATACGGACGTTTTTTGAGTATGGTAGCTTTCCTTTTGTACTTGGATGTCAAAATCAGACGTCTTCATGGTCCATTAATTTAATATTTTGTCGTTATTCCATGTTTCGGGTGTGAATGAATTCTCTCCTGTTTTCCGGTCCACATTAATGTCGCTTTGTTGGCCGACTCCCTCCATAGCACTTTGACATTTCCAATGTTCGTGACACCACAAAATACACCAAACTTGTAGCTGCAATTTTCGAATTTTCCTCACTTATTTTCTTTAATATCCGTTCAAAATGATGCACACTATCACCAAGATATATGGTAGAGAATCTAATTCTGTCGTTAGTTCGGGGTTGAAATAAAGATATTACGTTGCATTTTAGAGTAATGTTCGGTCCGGTGGTGCACAGTAGTACAGTCAACGATGCCATCTTTGCACTGCGAACGCACAGAGTTGTGGGTAAACACTAACAGTACCAAAAGGTGTAATGGGGTTTAATATGATCTTTTATCTTGGTTTAAAAGGTCAAATATGACGTCAAATGTTTGTATCGTGGTTGCGACTTTTTTCAAGCATCGAAATCGGTCAAGGGAGTCGGAAATTTGTAATTTCCCCAACTGAAAGCTGAAAATCTGCATTTGCATGTATACATCAACTCTAAAAACAGGGTTAAGGCATCTTGGGGATCCTTTTTAAAACATACATTAATCGATTGGGGGAGTTTTTTCACCCTAGAAGTGTCACTTCGAAGCTGAAATCTGTTGTTGCCTTGTGTCGCAGTGCATGAAAACAAAAATTGGTGTCCGGGTGTCTGGTCAGTGGCGGTGCAAAATGGCCGACCGCATGTATGAAGCATGTGCGTTATGACCACTTGGCTACTAATGGTGATCTTTTGTTGCCATTGGTCGCGCACGGCACCGTAACGTGTTTGCGAGTGATCGGTAGTGATGGACCCCAGGAAAACAAACGAGCATGCCAAGGTTGAAGGACAATATCTCGAGAAAGGAAGGTCATATTGAAAAGATTTTTTCACTACTGGCTTTCTCTGATTCCTGATTTTTTTATATATTCATCACTTTTCATACATTAAATATTTTTTAAATTTTGGGTAACATAGCTATTTAACGCATGCGCTTTGCACCAATATATTTTAAGGCGGCTTGTCATTAAAAAACTATGGATTGATTATTCATTACAGAGATAGTATCTTAGTCTCTATTCCAATCGTGGTTACAACAAGACGTTATCCAACATTATGCGACCGATAGAGGTCGGTCTCATCAAGCATGTCAAGAGACTATTTTTTATTTATCAGCAAAAGCATGTGTTCACCACTGACCTTTACATCTTGACCCTGACCCCATGTGGTACAAGATTTTGGACTTAGACTGAAAACGTAAGATTGCATACCTGCTCAAAATCACTAATTTTTTATCATTTTAGTGTGAGTCAGTGAAAAATACTGGCCCAACAGTATTGTAGAGTATGTCAAGATAAAAGTGAGTCAACAGTCGGGTATTCGGACCATTTTGGAGTGACTGATTTGGGTGAGTTTATAAATTGGAAACCTTAATGGATGTTAAAAAATTACATATCTTGGCATGACTTCGGGTTCGTTAAAGTTAACAACAGAAGTGAATGTACAAAGCAACCCGAAGTCATGCTCAGCAGGACTACATACCCTGCAAGTGATAAGTCTTGAAACAACCTAATAAGGACAAAATCAGACATTTTAGTCATTACTGTCCATACGGACACTCAATTGAATGGGGATTCCTCTCTTTGAAAACTGCTGTTTTCTTCCTTTTCTGTCATTTTTTTCAGTTGTAAAATATGAGAGTCCTACAGACTTATACTTCACTTTAAGTATTTTTTCAGGTTTCAAATATCTTTTATCTTTGGGGTGAATCACTAATAGTGTCTTTAACTGTGTCAGTGTCACAGTAACGGAATAAAACTATACCAGATACTCTCCGTCATAATTCCTTTTCTCTGCGTCAAGACTACGCCAGCATCCCCGCCAGACAGAAGCATGACAAGGCGTAAAGGAAATACATAGTCTGCGCGTTACAAGCAGAAACTCTTGCGCGCGTATATGTATCCCGATCTTGCGGTTTTTTTGGTGTAGACTGAGCAAATACTTGTTTCCCACGGTCCCATAGGCCACTGTGCCGTAAAACTTGGTAGAGGAGCGATAGATATCATCTATAGGTGTTAGGTTCCTATCCACTAGGAAAGTGAAGGACAACTTTCGAACCTAACACCTATAGATGATATCTATCGCTCCTCTACCAACCCTGCCAATCGGTATTGTCGTGCATGTAATACGAAGGTCGCCGGTTCGAATCCGGCCAAGCGCACATGGGTATTTTTTTTTCAACACTATCGTGCGCTGGCCATCTCCAGGGAAAGATTCATAAATATATACAAGCTTTAGAGCTGTTATTAAAAATAACACCCCAGTAGCCTTCTCCAACCCGATTTGTAATGCATGGGAAAACAATGTATAACAACAAAAACACCAGCACAAGAATGTATTAGATAATCAGATGAGGTTAGTGTTTATTTTACCCTGGGGTGTGGGTCTTAGCATTATTTTGACAATAATAGGTGTTTTGGTTCTTATGAAAAAGGACCAGCTACACTAGGATAAAATTAAGAAACAAATTATAGAATTTTGATTAAAAACTGCCAGTGAAGGATGCTTTGCATCCAGCCTGTTCTAACTGTTGTGAATCTTACATGTACTTTGTCATTTAGCATACATGTGCACTACACTGTCTGTTGGCAAAGTTCAATTCTTTACCTCAGCCAATTTAGTGATTATTTATTATCTATCTGTGGCTATTTAGCCACTTACATTATGTAGTCATTTTGAATTTTGATGTATTAAATAATTGTACAGAGAAATTAAATTGAAATGTGCAAGAATCTATAGCACAAACGAACTTCTTTACAACATCGTTGGATCATATTGAAAAGCGTGCCACTGTTTATATAATTAACCTTGGTTGGGTCGCTTGTATAGCGCTATACCAAAGCACAGAAAGCTTGGCCCTGGGCCAAATTCTCAAATTAAATTTCATTCTCATCATTTTGCTTATAATAATTTCGTAGACACTTAGTACAATTTGTGTTGCAATAGATCAAAGTCCATATTAGTGAAAATGTCAGTGGTTTAGTTCTAACATCGTCTTTAGTGCTCTTGACGGTCTTATTATGCACAAGGCAAAACCACATTTCTTCAACTTTTCCCATCCATGGCATCGTTCCATTATACCATTTTGCTAGTTCCAATATTCTGTATTTCTCATTCACTTCACATGAGCTATCGGAACCTCATCTCAGCGTATTTCTCTTCCCGGGTTTCCCCTGATTGTACATGCACAACCCCGTCCAGTGATTGGTTGGAATAGATGACACTACAAGCATTATGCATGGTGTGATGTCGTAATTAGCATGTCGTGCGTCGCTTTTTTGGTGGTTCGAGGATTCTTTGGCGTGTGTATCGCAATGGAGTAGCGGTGCTCGGCGGCAAACCTAGACTCCTTTATAAATATTGTTGAGTGTCCGGTAAAAGTTTGTTCATGTATAGATCATAAGACTTGAGCCCAATAGCTAAATAAGTAGGCAGTCCAGTTACCTATTTGCAGTGGCGTACAGGCGGGGGGGGGGGGGGGGTGGGCATGTTTTGCCCCCCCTGACGACTTGGCCGGGAAAAAATTTGCAAAAATCATGCTAAATCAGCCCTTTTTTAGCCCTCTGACCGGGAAAAATTGGCCTTTTGACCCCCCTGAGAGGGAAAATTTCCCAAGACTGGGAAATTTGCCCCTCAGAGCGAGCAGGCCCGATACGCCACTGCCTATTTGGTGAAAGATCAACAGTGCTGAACGTTGAAGTGCGTGAGCAGACAAGATAGCAAAACATACAAAAATCATCAATTTAATAGAGGTGCTTGTTCCGATTTATGAGTATTGTGTTCTCTACTTTATATGAGAGCCTGGCACTTGCACATACACCCCATCAAGTACCGTGGGAAACAAACTTGCGGTTTTGATGGTAGACGCAATAATGCATGTTGCAAAGCCCTATTCAATACTGTGCTAATATTGATGGTTAACCACTAAAACGGCGGGTTTTTGTTTATATCTTGGGAATGAAATGGATTGAGGGCTCAAATTTCAGGACAACAATGAGAAAAATACAGCCTTTCATCTGATATCAAAGTCGATACTACTTCCGAGTAAATCAGGGGGGGTCCCAAAGACAATCGGAACACGCACCTTTAAACGCTAATCCCAATATCATTCCCATTTGAATATGTTGTTGTAGCATAACTTCCCTCTCACATTCTAAAACGGCATAGAAAAGTAAGATGTACATCGGTAGCTTGCGAGAGGTACCTTGGTAAGTCATCTCACAAAACGAGGCAGTACACATCAATCTGTGTTAGTGTGATATACCAAAATAGTTCTATATAACGAATGGTACACGTTACGTAATCTTTAGACATTCATCGTCCTCGCATGTTTTGCCGACACCAAAGAAAACCTAGAGTAACCACAAAGAATACAATGGCTGCCTCCGCTTCTTTCCACATACTGTGGGTGCCGCTTTGCATATGATACACTAATCGGTAGTGGATACAAATTGGAATGTATGTGTTAAGAGGTGGCCAGGTGTTAATTCATAGTGCACCTGGATCATTGTTGCTCAGATTACTCTTTTTTTCCCATATGGAATGCGCGCGTTAGGTGAAAAGATTTATTCAATTGTGGCGGTTTATTTAAATCAAGACACTGACGTCATTCATTCGTTGTGTGGCCTGGGTAGGACAAAATTTAACCCCCAATAGCACCCAACATCCAACAACTGTATTTTGCCGGATTTGTTTGTATCGATTGACATTATGTGGATCGCAAGCCCAAACTAATCATTATTCTGTTCAATAGTCAAAATGTCAGCGCCCAGCACAGACGACTGGATTTGAATGGGCATCACACCCCTTGGATAAACCCACTAACACAGGAAAGGTAATTGGAATTGTTCCTTCACCGTGTTATGTCCCATTTACTGTACAAAATTACATACCTGAATTTTTTCCCTGGTTTTTTGTGGCTGCCAGCTATAGCGGGCAGGACCCCTTTGGCAATCTGTTGTGCGTGTGTATGTATGTGAGGGTGGGTGTGTGGGGTGTGTGTGGTGTGTGTCTCACTAAATGTTAATTTTTGTCTCACCTGACTTTATTCGGCAGAGACTTATTAAATCACTTGCTGTCCCTGTCTGTCCGTTGCTGTCTGCCCGCCGTCCATTTTCACATGCTTGTGTACGATTTATCTAGAGTTCCGTAAGGGCTACGGTGATGTACCTTGGTGGAAGAAGCGGGTCCACGAGTTCTCGACCTGATTAGATTTTGGGCGTAAGAATATGCTACTTAAGTATCTAATTTTTGCATAATTTACGAAAAGTTTTTCCCCGTAGGCTTGTGTACAAGTATTCTGAGTTCCGGAAGGCGTATGATTAATGTAACTTCGTGGAAGGGAGCGGGCTTGAGAGTTCTCGAACTAATTAGATTCGGGCCGTATTCGGTCAAATTAGTATGCAAATGAGCTAATTAATATGCAAAAATCGGCGTAATTGCTATAATTGTGAAAACGGTAACACGGATACAGAAATTCCCTCGCTGCATGAAAGCCTTATCATGGTGCGCATCTTTTTTGCAATTTGAAGTGTGTGATACATGCGGCTTAGGTTATGCCAATGAGCTCATTAAATAAAGCGTACTTAAGTATCGCTGAAACTGTACATCGGATAGGCAAAATTCCTTCGCTGCATGAAAAGAATACAATGCATGCATCTTTTGGGTGAATCATAATTGGGTCAAGTGGCATTTTTTGGTGTAAATATGTCTATTGTCTAATTTGCATAATTTAAGAAAAGCTTGTGTACAAGTTTATCTAGAGTTCCGTAGGGCATTATAATAATGTACTTGGTGTAGAAGCGGGCTGAGGAGTTCTCGGCCTGATTATATTTTGGGCTTTTTTGGGTTAATTTAATGTCTGCAAATGTGCTAATTAATATCATAAATCTGCGTAATTGCTATATTTTTTTAACGGTACATCGGATACACAAAATTCCTTCACTGCATGAAAGCTTGTAAATTAGGGTGCGCATCTTTTTTGCAATTTGAAATTGTGTGATACATGCGGCTTAGGTATGCAAATGAGCTAATTATATGCATAATGGCTGTTATCCTGCAAACGGTACATCGATAGCAATTCCTTGCTACATTAAGACTAGTCCCTGCATACATCTTTTTGGGTGAATCATAGTTAGGTCAAAGTGCATGTGGGCCAATTAACAGGGCATTTTGTGGATGCAATTGATCTAATTAATATGTTTAATCCCTCTATCGCTGAAACAGTACATTGGATTGCAAAATTTCTGTGTACATAGAGCAGGTGGGTGTTTGAGAGGAGTAGGGTTGTTGGGGTAAGGAGAGGGGTAGTGGGGCGGGGTGTGATGCAGGGGAGGGGTGTTGGGCAGGGGTGGGGTGTTTGCAGGGTGTTGGGGAGGGGGTGGGGTTGTTTTTGTGGGGTGTTGGGGAGGGTGGGGTTGTGGGGGTGTTAGTGGGGTGTTGCGGGTGGGGTTATGCGGGGTGTTGGGGAAGGGGTGGGTATTGGCGGGGTGGTTGGGGAGGGGTTGGGAATGTTGGGGAGGGCTGTTGGTGTTTGCGGGGTGTTGGGGGGAGTGGATTGGGGTGTTGGAGGGGTTGGGGTGTTGTGGTGTGGGGGTGGGTTTGTGGTGTGGGGTTGTTTGCGGGGTGTGGGGTGTTGCGGGGTGTGGGTGGTTGGGGAGGGTGTCTGGGGGTGTTGCAGGGTGTTGGGAGGGTTGGGGTGGTTGCAGGGTGTTGGGGAAGGGGGTGGGGTGGTGTGTTGCAGGGTTGTTGGGGAGGGGGTGGGTTTGCATGGTGTTGGTGAGGGGGTCGGGTGTTGCGGGTGTTGGGGAAGGGGTTTTTGGGGGGTGTTGCGGGGAGCGGGTGGGTTTTTGGGGAGGGGGGTTGTTGGGTGCCAGCACCTTTATTACACCTTAGAAACATGTCAGTGCCTGCACCTCTACATGTTTGTGCTGGGTTTCCCCAAGTGGATTTTTCCTCCCTCTGGGTGCTCCCTACCTACTCTCCCTACTTTACTCCTTTCATCTTTATCCATACTTTTCGCAACCTAGTTGGCTAGGATAGGTGAATCAATCTGGTTGGCTCGACAGATGAGCCAATTAGGTTGGGTTGGCAGGTTGGCTTTATGGCTTGTCGGGATACTAGGTTTCTGATCCCAATGTAAAGGATGAGAGGCACCTGATCCGCGGGTAAACACGACTCAATCAGTGATGCCTATCTGGGGTACAGACACAGATCCCTAGTAAGGGGTTAAGGTGCAACCCCACACGGACATCAGGATATGGTGGGAGGTTGTTCAGGCTCTTTCACATGGAGCCAGCACCCTCCACCTCTCTTTTGTCTATGCAAAAACCAGTGTGGGTGGCCAACTGTGCTGTGACTCACTCCTTTCTCTTTCCTTATGCTCCTGTATTGGAGTAAGTAGGCCAATAGGTTATATACTTAGGTCAAACCAACTATGGTTAATATTACCTGCTGCCTTGTAGTTTGGCTTCGGTGGTGCGCAAAAAGGGCTAAGGTACCATCCCTGACAGAAAAGGCAACTGCTGCCTGGCAGAGTGTCACCATGAAAGACAAAGGCTAAGGGACCTTCCCCAACAGAAAAAGGGTGCTGGAGACCTGCCGAATCCCAGCTACTATTTAGCTCATTGACAAGATGAATAGTTCACACGTAGCACGCAGGTTTAAAGCCCCTGAATTGTAAAGTCCTGTTGCCTTCTGGTCAACATTGGTCTATACCAATATGCATGATGGGTTGGTCCAAAAGCCTACTGGACGGCCAACCCTTTTATGCAAAAGATGCATGGACAACTGTGTTAGACGCAAAAATGCTTCCATCATTAGCACATTTAATGTCGACACTTTCAACAAACAGCCAAGAACAAGAACTGGTAACATGAACACACTGTATGATATCGATTGTCATCTGCATACAAGACACGCTTGTGCACAGTGAAACTCTACTACAGGAGAATACCCATGGATATGCACTTATTACAGCCTCTGCGTGGAAGAACAAGAGAAATGCAGTCTACAGGAAGTGTGGGGTTTCTTTTATTACCAAAGGCTCTCAAGTCATGTGCCACCCTTGTCAACTTTAATGATCGCATCTTGCAGCTTACACTGACGGGCACTCCTGAAACAATAGTCATTTGCTGTAACGGCCCCCCACAAGACTATCCAGAGAAAACTGTTCTCTCACTTTTAACATGAAATTTCCACTGCCACCAGTACAGTTCCAGCCATAATCTTCTCTTACATCTGGTAGATTACAAACACTAAGCTTGGCCCTGACGACGCGGTTCACTTGCACAAGAGGTCTAACAGAAATGGGAATGTCAGGAAGGACTCATGGAACAATTAACCTTGTTGCCACTACTACCAAATCCAAAATCATTCAGGTTTAGGACTGTGGACACGACGCCCAAATGCGAGAACTGGCAATGGACTATATTTTGGTCAGAAAGAAGTGGATTAAACAGCATTAAGAACTCAGGAGCCTACAACACTTTTGAAGATGTAGTCTGATCACAGATTGTCTCTTGCAGGAGCCAGATAGTTATCGTCAGAGTTAAACCACCTCCCAGAATCCCATGAAAACAATAGACTGGAGGAAGGTAGGGGGGATGGGGCTACAAAGCTTTGTGAGCTATATACTGTAGCGGTAACACATAACAGGTTCAACACTTTTGTTGATGTGAGCTTGAAGACAAGAACTCCAGCGCAGTATATAATGTCCTAACTTCAGCAACAAGAATGGCATTGGAGACGACCTAGAAGAAAGAAGAAGACTACTGCCTTTGCCCCAAACGACAAAGTTAGCAAAGCCAGAGAAAAAACTGAAGTGTGCAGCCAAGAAGCACCGTACTAAATCCAACAGAAGCTCCAAGCAGAACCTCTGATGCGGCTAAGGCGCACTTTGATGACGTTACAATGTGGTGCTGATGAGGCGCATGTTAAGTCCAAGGCTGATGAAGCACTTGACGCCCTAAATCTTGAAACAAGCCTGCTGCGCCTGGGGGCCTTGAGGGAGCGACGATAAGAAGAAGTGTGTTACCCACCTATAAGAATCAAAGGTGAACAAACTGAAGAGCGCCTTGACACATGGGTTCAGCACTTTAGTTCTCGATTGGCAAGCACAGTCCGAATAACACTAACTTGGAACTATTTTTTTTGAGCACGCGATGTGGTGTATTTCCCCCAGTGGAAATCACCAATCCTCTTGAATTTCCACATTGTGGAAATACACGTCACTTGTATTTCCACATGTGGATATTCACCGAAATGTGTTATATCCACATCCCTCTTTTTGTGGAAATACACCATATCCGCTGCCTTTAAAACATTTGGAGATTCACCCATCCGCTTGTATTCCGCATGTGGATATTCGCTAAAATGTCGGCTCTTTTCACATGTGGATATTCACCGAAAATGTGTATCTCCGCACATTGGTATTTCAAGATTCTCGCGAATTTCCACATGTGGTTATATACACCGAACAATGTGTATCTCCACACGTGGTATATTCACCGATCTCGTGAATTTTCCAAATGTGGATATTTCACCGAAAAATGTGTATTTCCACATGTGGATATTCGCTAAAATTCGTTGTGAAGTTCCACATGTGGATATTCACCGAACGAATAAAAAATTGATCTCCGCACGTTGGTATATTCACGGATCTCAGCGACTTTCCACCTGTGGATATTCACCGAAAAAGGGTGGTATCTCCGTACGTTGTATATTCACAGAATCTCCGCGAATTTCCACATGTGGATATTCACCGGAATAATGCGTTCTCCGCATGTTGGTATATTCACCGATCCACGTTCATATCCACATGTGGATATTTCACCGAATCATGCGTATCTCCGCATGTGGTAAGATTCACCGATCTTCACTTGTATCATATATTTATTCCGTTGGAATAAATTATTTGATTAACATGAAAAAAGTTACAGTGAAACAAAGTGAGTGTCGTATGATCCCCAATGGCCAACAAATTAGAGTCAAAATCAGGTATGAAAATGAGCAAATTATCCATGTATCATAGAATATAAGAAGAGGTGAAGTAAAGCTTAAAATCGTGCTTCATTTTAATACTGTCAAACAAAATTTTAGGAGCTGGAATAATTCAGATAATTGGTGTCGAGATGACGGGACTTGGATTGGAGATCTAATTGGCATGGTTTGGTTGAATAGTGACTCTATCATCCATGAATTGGAGCTAATTGGCGGCACGCGCTTAGTGTGCAGCGTGTTTTTATGAATCAATCGGTGGAAGCAGTTATATTGATAGCCGGTGTTTTTCGGGCCAGTTGTATGCTGTTATTAGGGAGGTTTCGGAAAAAGTTCAAGGTGAGCAAGATTCAATTTTACTGCATTCCAGACAAAAAAAAATATGCGAAACTGGCTACTTTATGTATAGATTGGCTTCAAATCGTGTGCTTCAGATTTAGAAAAGAGATGCAGAATGCAAATTGAAGACAGGAAAAGTGATACTTTTTTTTTACAATTTTTAAAAATTGAATCTACTTTATGATGGCCAAAGATCTTAATCGAATGTAACTCTGAAAATCGCAACGGTTTGTGGCAGGTGTCGAGGGAGAAGGGTATACAGAGATCTTTTATGTTACTTTTGGTGTTTGTATTTGAAGCTGGTGTAAAAGATAGGTCGGAAAAACCAGCAAGTCTATCGTTAGGGCGTAAAAGGACGATGCATTCTCGGGTGACGGTTGCCGTCAAAAAATGTTCAAACTGGCCAAAGGTTTGGTCGACCAAATGAGTGATTTGTGTTCTGTTGAAATGTAAAAACAATGGAAAATTATAGTTTATGTTCCAAGTAGCAGGACCTTAAAAGGTTCCGGGGTTGAAAAGCTGTGGGATAACTTTCATGAAAGTAATATTCGACACGGGATTTATCGTGTTATATCTAGGTTATTGTTTTTTTGATGGAAGAAACTAAGTTGGTGGAAAAATGTAGCTGAGAGTGTCTAGATTACGAATACTGAGCAAAACTTGAGGACACGGAGTGATTTTGATGAAAATAGGGCGGTCGGCACAGGCCTCGTTAATGCATGTCTGACGATATTTGAAATAGGAACACACCATTGCTTTGAAAGATCGCAAATAGCAAAACACTGTGTCATGAACTTGAAAACCTTTTCGACAAAATAAAAAATCGCCCGGACTGGCTAAATGTTTGATTTACCAAAAATTAGTGGGGTGTTTCTGTTGCTAACTTTCGAAGCTAAGCCCAAAATATTATATAGCTTTGCATATCAAAATATTTAGAGGTCTGACTCAGTGTCTTGCGCACGCATTTCCATTTGCACCCTTTTTGCGATGCGTACATGTTCATCTCTTGTTTCAACGGTGGACTGGTGTAAAATTTTATATGAGAATTAAATCAATCAACTGAAATTAAGAATGATTATTATTCTTAGTCTTGTTAGTTTTAATTTTATTAAGTTATAATTTCATGAAGGTGCTACGGGTAATTAGCAGATGGTAATAATCAGCCTTAGGTCATTAGGGAACGTTGGGGTTTGTTAGTGTCACCCATGTTTGTCTATTCTATTTTATTTAGGTATTTACGTTAACTATTCTGTAATCATTCCGAAGGCATATTTCACTGAGGAATTCATGGTAATATCATCCCAAAATAACCGGAAACCTAAGAGGAAACAATTAAAATAAAATTTACAACTAGGAATAAACTTTACAAAAATTACATCATAGCGATATTATTAATAAGTTCTAACTTTACCTTATAGAGTAGATTAAATTACAAAACTTTATAACATCTCGTGTTAAAAATCAATGCCAAAAACATTTGATTCATATAATACAATATTGAAAGGTCTATGGTCCGACGCTTATAGCCTCGTCCCCCCCGGGGGCATCAGCATTTTACAAAGAAGTTGTAAAAATTGGTATCAGAAGTAAAGCTATATTTGCTTTTCATTTATTCCTCTGTAAACCATTCGGGCAAAGGATAGGTGTGGTTTGGATGTTATGACTTAAAACATGCTCTATTTTGGTCGGCAAATAGAATTTTTTAACAGCCTTTATGAAGATTACAAAAATCACGTTCATTTTAGCTCTCATTCATAAAACGAATTGAAAAATTAGCGCGAAAATGTTACCGATTAGGTTTTGGGTGAATTTTTTTTTTTTTTAATTTGAAAATTAGTAAATTTTAATCGGGTCCTCAGGGTATAAAACAAAAGTAAAGGTCACGGAGTTGAATGTGTGCTATCGGTAGCATAAAGCAGAATAAACACACAGAGCGAACTGGGGAGTAATAGAATGAGTAGTATGCCAAGATGATACGGCAACTACGCATACGTACATGCAGGGAATTGTTTGTATCTCTCATACCGTAAATTAAAACAAGAAAATATATATGTAGTTCTTTGTTTAATTTACAGTGTGAGGTACATATCGAGGGTTGACAATCAGAAAGCCCTTAATCAAAAATACTGCTTTTGAGAATGTGATGGTTTAATATTTTCTACTAAGGCAAATCTTATGCATTCCTCAAAATGTCAACATCTCATAAAGCTTCATAAATGGTATGTAAGCAAACATTATATAAACTTTAGTAAACAAGAACAATTTTAATTATAACAGCAGAATTAAAAAGGAAATCTTAATATTTCTTTAAAGTGTGAGTTACGTCCCTCTGCCGGTAACTGAAACGTATCTGTGATGTTACACCATCTCAATCATGCCTAATGATTGACACATTATTCAATCAGATGTTAAAGCATTCACCCTTGTGAATGTTTTAAAAAGAAAATCAATCAAACATAAGTGGCATAGGGAGCTAAAAAGCTGTTGCAATTCCTCTGGGCAATGGCAAGCTTATGAAGCCTCAACCATTGTTTTCCAAATACATTCCCATCAGAAGTCGTAACTCGACGTGAAGGCTTTCTGTTTTAGTAAACAAAGTGTGAACCATTGAGATGTGGTGACGTGTTATTTTGCTTATTATAGGCAAAGGAAAGTAGAACTTAGTTAAGGCTTTATTGTTTTCAGATCTGTAGGTGTTACAGATTTTTTTGGTACCAAAACCTCAAAATCACCAAAAAGTGAGTTACGTCCTCTGTTTGTCAACCCTCGATATATTACTTTTCCGTATATAAACAAAAATTAAAAGAAAAAAGTACATAATTAGTAATTAAAATTAGTTTACTTTTTAAAAAATTTGATTTAAACTTGAAAAGGTTAGCATTCATAAAAGTGTAACAACCCTAACAAAATTGAGAAGGTTGGGATTTAGTCCGTTTTATGTAAATTACAATATAGGCCTCACATTATGCATTTACAAATCCTCGTTAAGGTGGTATTTAGGTAATTAAATTATTAAACGTTTTTTGGGCTTTTCTTTTTCAGATTCACTCGCTGCCCTACCCACGGTTGTTTAGGTGAATACGTTTAGAAACTCAGATTTACTTTATGAACATTGAACAATGAAAGCATCGACCCTTTATAAGAAATTTGGTGTAGCCTTAGGAATAAAATCTAAAATATATACCAAATTTCAATCAAATCAGAGAAAGGGCGTTATTTAATCCATTATGGCTTAAATTTGCGTGATTTTCTGATACAGTTCGAAACTGCATTAAACGTAGATTTTGCTTTTGGTTAAAAGAGGAAAGTGGTTGGACAGATCTGTAACTCCATAATATGCCTATAATAAACCGGAATCCGTGGGCACTTGTAATTTTCAAAATTGGATATGATGCGTAAACAAGAAAACGCGTAAAAGTGGTCTCAAGTGCCCCATGCCCCCCCCCCCCATCCCACCCCCCCCCCCCCCATCCCGGACCAAATGTTATAGGATGGTGTATATATCACCATGCATCTTGTTTTTTTTGATCACTCTTGTCCCGGGTCTGCGTTATGGTCTCTGTTCGTCGTCTGCTCTTGTCCCTGTATTGTTATATGCTATCTGCTCTCTTCGTCATAATTCAATTTATGGTTCTATGCTTATATAATAACAAATTTTGTTTTAAGTAAGTGTAGGATCCTTATACTTCCCCGCTTATGATACTCCATCAATTTTCGGTCCTTTATAACACTTTTGGGTATACATCCTGTCCTCAAAAAATGGTAATCAAAAAACAATGGGGGTTAAATATGAAATTTTTCACAATAAGTCTTTCTTACTTGGCATAATTTCAAGAACAAAGACCAGTCTTCGAATGGTGTTTGTTTCATCTTATTGCTTTTGGTCAATCCAGAAATATGATTAATTTATGCGATGAACCCAAATCGATTTGGGGCCACTTTTATGGCCATGGGCAGAGTTGCTTTCGCCCCAGTTATGCCATGCTGTCTTAAGACACTATTCAGTGATTTGCTAAATCAGCAAAAGAAAAACATCAAAATC
>JAMKCH010042221.1:0-25180 GCA_023653785.1 Ophioderma brevispina
ATTTAGGGATATTTCATTATGTGCCGATAGATTCATACCAATAAATCCTTTAAATTGGTAGTGTGGACGCGCATTTAACGGTATTAGCGCTTAGATCCGACATAACTTTAAGTCAGATAAGCTTATTACAGGTGTCATATATTACAGCGTCCGTGTGACTGAGTGTCCTACCACCATCTGCCCATTGTGTTCTCCATTGAGTGCTGTATGCATTCTTTGTTTCAGCATTGTACCCAAATGGCCTAGTCTACAAGGTCACGGTTTATTCCGTGCATGTTGCTATGGTAGCTAGGACACTCTCTCATGGGGGACACTCAGTTACTTTACACCGGTACTAGCTGACAGTAAGTGGTCCATGGCAACTGGGATCGGAGTTATACACTTTCACCCAAGGAAGGTTAGAATAATGATTAAAATTGAAAGAAACATGTGAAAAAAGAGGTATTTAGCGAAATCTGTTTTATTCATCAACAGGAACCTAAACACCATTGAAAAAAAACTCTCATAATGACCATTTAAATGGTAATTAATGGCAAAAGTAATTCATTTTGGTGAAAATGATACTTTCTGTGACAACCAATACAAAGTAATGCAATGTCCGTCCGTGATGAAAAAGTGTCCGTCCGTCATGATTTTTAATTTCAATTTTGGTGAAGTTAATTGATTTAAGTTTAAACTTTCATTCACACGTAGTGCAGGTTAATTTAAAGTGAGATAGCTCAGGTCGTTTTTCCTAATTTCTGACCTGCTAAGGAATAAAACCACATATTCTTTTTTTCATCACATATGGACAATTTTGCATCAAAATGCTAACAACCGTGTGACAGAACTATTTCTGCAGAAATATTTTCTAATATTTTTTGGGTTTCCTTAGAATAATGTTCAAGCTATAATATTAAACAAAACCTTAAACTTTATGACCGGTGTGGCAGGAGATATAGTCCTCCGGGTTCACAGTCCGGGAACAATGTTGAACAATAGGGCAATCGATTCAGTTGACTCTTCACGTAATATTAGTTTCACGCTTTATTCCGTTGTCGTCTATCGAGCCCGGACTATATGACACCTGCCGGACTATGATTACTTTCACACCGGAACTTAACTCTGCTCTTCTTCGGCATTAAATCGTCGGATTTAGGCCTAGTTAGGTCCGATAGAGTTAAACCCGATGCGCGTTCACACTGCAAATTTATATCCGACACTAAAACCGACCAATTTAGGTCCAGTATTAAGTGACTTATGTCCGACCGCATGTGGAGACGATTACAATAGGGTACAATAGGCGTGAGGGGATTAGCGGATTTTTTTTTTAAATTCCATCAGCCATAGTTAATACCGGTGCAGAAGTTATTATAGTCCGGCGTACTCATAGTCCGGGAACACTGGCGAACAATAGGGCAATCGATTCAGTTGACTCTTCACGCAACATTAGTTTTACGCTTTATTCCGTTATCGTCTATGGAGCCCCGGACTGTGACTCCCGCCGGACTAGATCTGCTTTCACACCGGTAATAACTACACGTGTGGACGCAGCTAATGGGTCCTTTCATGGAAGACAAATTAAATTGAATTGACTTTGTTTGCCCTCGAAATCATCCGAGCATGCGAAGAACACAATACATGCACCTGTTCACCTGAAAATTTCAACTATTTCTGTAGGTGACTCCTTTGTATTCTCTCCATGGTTGGGTTGTTCTGGAGGCCGGTCCGGTGTTCTAACCTACTGACCTGGGTTTTAAAATTTCTTGGGTTGGGGATATGGAACGCTCAATATCCAATAATTCGAAAATCTTGGATTTTCGACCAAAATTTAGGGGGTTTTTGGTCGATAATTCAACATTTTCATTCTCTAATCCACGATGCTCAAGAATTTGTTTTCGACGCTCAATTCCAAAAATTTGGTTTATCGAAGTTTTTGCTTTGATTATTCAAGATTTTTCAATTGTTGGACATTGGGTGTTGAAAATCTTATTTTTTTAAATCTTGAATTATGAAATAGCAAAAAACCTGGATTTTCACTTTGATAATCCAAATTTTTCGAAATTAGTGGACATTGAGTAACAAAAATCTTCGATTATCAATTGAAAATAATTTACCCTCTTTAGACACACTATCACATTCATTTATTCTCTTTTCTATAGACCATTTGAACGATCCCCGAAATGCATCTCATTCGGTGCCCATTTCCATCAGGAAACTTGTACCAAAGGTCATGTTTACAAAAAAATGTTGTTCGTTCGCGTCGCCGAACAGTGCCTAAAATTACAATACAAAGTACCTTTTCACGTGAAGTTAATCTTACAAAACGTAGAAGAATATCTATGGAACAAAAAACAATCGAGGCACTGGTGTTGAAATTCACGACAAAACGTGATATTTTCGATCGTACTGTGCCCTACTTGTCACCTGACGGACGATTACACAACTATAGTGCAACGTCACAGATAGGATAAGTTTTCTGGTATTTTTGTTACGCTCCTAACCGTGTGTTTTTAGCCGACTTGAGGCTGGTAAAAGTTCCCGGATGGAAATGGGCACCGAATGAGATGCATTTCGGGGATCGTGCAAATGGTATATTGATTTAATTGAGAAGCCGTCCGTAGTGCAGTTCATTCGCAGTGGCGACTTGAACCTATGCTTCATTAATTTGTCCCGTGCGACGTTGGAATTTAAGCCAAATATTATCCTCAACGAGTTTTATTGGTTACCTGGCGACCAATTGTAGGGTATAGAAAAAAGCAAAAAAAAAAAAAAAAACAAATGATGTATCATATGATTCGGTAAGGAACCAGGAAGTGTGCTGCGCACTGCGCAGATGTTGAATGAATCGGCTGTTTCTGCGGTGCTCTGTGGATTGCCAATGACTAGTCCAGAAGAAAGCGTACGTACATACGTCATAATTTCCCACAATGCAATGCAACCTTTTATAGAAATACATTAGGTTTTAACATTTCACCCCGGGACAGTTTATTTTGACAGTTCTGAGGCTGTAATCTTCACTACATCGAGTTGTAAAGCTTATCAACAAAATGTATGTGCGGATTTTTGATATCTTTTTTTTCAAATAAAAGATTTTAATTAATTAAGGCACTTGATATGACGTCATCAGTGACATTTTTTTCAATAATTAAATTTCGACACATGAAATCAAAATTTTGACACATAGAGTTTGTTTATAGTGGCGTTTGGCATCAGTTCTGAAATTTGTTATCCTTTCTCATCTCAAAACTGAGAACCCCGAGAGGATTTTTAAAAATTCTTTTGTATTTCTTTATAATTTGGTGACGTATGTACGTATACGTACAAGTAGGCTATCGTCTGCACTGATGACGTCAACATTTCTATCAACGTAAAGGTTATACTGTTATAAGGGATGTATAATGATTATTTGCTGATTATTAAGCATTATGTAACTATCCAAATCACGGACCAATGTTTTATAGATCTGGATAAACTTGAGAGCCTGTGCGTAATGTCAAATAAATTTCTACTGAATCGGTCATAACGCAAAAAATAATATATCAAAACTACAAACACAATCCTATGCACATAATCAATTTCATTATGCGACTAGTACATTGATAGGTTGGGCTTATTTTGGGTGCCGAAACAGAAGACTCACACAGGGTGAGACAATTAAAGAACTACATTCTGAAAAGATTTTTGAAAGATTAAACGTTATATTTGCTTCGGTGTTTGCTCTGGTTGCTTACAGGAATAAACAGGCTGGTGTCTTTCGGACTTTGGGTACTAAAACCAATGTCAATTTTGCGGAGAGACCCAAAACATTTGTTTGGCCACTTTCAGCCTTACAATGCTGAGAGACTGACGACTCATAGCAAAGACAATTCACACATGCTATTTCAGTTGGTATTGATTTCTTCTTAAACAAAAACATCAGTTTGAGTAAAACGGTGTATTGTGTACTATACTTATAGGTAAAGTATCTTGAAATGAAAGCAAATGAAATTACCAATCATAAAGAGTCAGTTATTGAAAATCACTCCAAATCAACGTCTCAATTCATGAACATAATGAAATTGTTTAGAGAGTTTTGTTTTACATCTCTAAGGTAATTATATTGCACAAATACAGAATAAAGATTACTCAGCGTCCATACATTGCGAGAAGAACTAAAGCTGAAGTTTTCTGTAAATAAATTGGAATTAACTTTAAAAGTTAAATGTCGCTTGTTTTTCAAGCTGAATACAAAACCACCTATGGTTTCGCTTTGATTCTCAGGTTTCGTTGTAGGATACTACAGTGACTTGACTTTCCTATCTGGGACATTTAATATTTTTAATCAGCATTTTCTTTTGAAATGTCGGGATATTAATTTTATAATCTTGCAATTATTCTCCCACCTTCTATTATTTGACAATAATTTGGTGTTAAATGTTTTTTACCAAATGCACTGCTGAAGATCATGCATGCTCTATGTAAACGCTGAATCTTTGTGTGGCTCAAAATGGCCAATTTTTAAGTCTCTTAGCAAAATAGGCGTAACTTTGTTTGTTTATTGTTTTTTTATTTATTCTTTACCCTGGGTCCATATTCAGTGGAAAACTTAAGTATTCCTCTGTTCTTCCATATGGCCCAGCAAACTTCTTCCTCCAGAGTCCACTTGACACCAAATAAATATTCTGACAGTCTGTCGATTCCTCTTTATAACCAAAGCAAACTTTTTTGTTATTCTTGTAATTTGATTGCCATAATCCAATTGAAGAATGCAGCCAGTGATATTAAGATATATTCAGAAATGTACGGTGCATTTGCGTCACATAATGTGTCTGATAACTAATTTGCAATCTTAAAAATAGTCATTGCTACAGATATTTGATAAGCTAATGATCCTTGGATCCATTAGAAAGCAATACTGGAAATGCAAATCTATTAAATCTTTAAACTTTTAAAATGTTAAAACAATGTTTTAAGTCCTCCATTTTATAAATTAAATTTCTCGACGGACCCGTGATAGCTTGAATAAATTGTTGCAGCCCTTCCTCCTCCGTGTCATCAACAGCTGAAGTATTATTTTTCTTTAAATTGTCAGTACATATCGTCAAAATGCTCGCTTCAAAGAACCATCACTCGTCTGAAATACAAAAATATCAATAATCGCCGATTTTAGCATGCTATTTTAGACATATATCAATCAGATAAAAGTTGGTAAACCGTTTTATGGTGGACATTCGAACTTAGTTGTGTTGCTGAAAAGAAAATAACCAATTTTGGGTAACCTTTGCTTTGTGCTTTATGGATCAACAATGGGTCCCAAATGACATGGGTCGCTGCGCAGGTAGTAAAAATAGCAGCAAATATAGATATTTTAGCTACGGCGCTTATCGTGATATCTTGACTGTCTTTCAAAATATAGGTGTGAACTTTGTGTTTTAAAACACGACAGCTAATGTAGACACGAGGTCAAGTCGCATTTCCAGTGCTTACATGAACAGCTACAAGCTCTGGAAATGGAAAAATAGAGCGTTCATATCGTCTGCCCGTCGCGGTTTGTGAATGGAGACAAAGGGCGCAAGCTTGGAAAACAGTATCCACGGGGCCATGAAAATTCGACATAATTTATGTGGAATATTACACCCAAACAATTTTATAACTATGACTTTTTGGCGGCAAAGGTCACATGAGGTCACCAAGGTCACATGAGGTCACCACAATCTGGGACACTACCCAAGGACCATTGTATCCAAGTGTCATGAAAAAAGGTAGATCGACAATATGGATACACCACAGCAAATTTTAGTAATTTCTTCCATTTTGGGGCCAGGGACCTCTAATGACCGACCCCACTGGTGAGAAGGTAAACTGTAGGGCCTACCCAAGGACCATTACATGAAAATATGCGCATGTATGTGGAAACACCAGGCAATTATGTTTAGGTTTAGGTCAACAGACACACGCACTACCAAGGTATTCCCTATGTGCAAACGCACACACAAAACCGTTAACAGTACATTCAAACTCACGCAAAAAAGACGTAGGTCCCCACTAACACTTCATAGAATATCCCAGAAAATATCTTTTGATTCGTTCATGTTAAAATAGCAAGTACAAATTGGTTACTCATCGTTTGATACAAAACAACATTCGATGTGTGGCGCCTTTTAAGATCAAAACGCTTTGCAAATTAAAATACTTTATATTATTGGGCTTGATGCATAAAAAACGCAACGGTTTTCAAATTTGGAAATAGTGAAATGTTTTTGCTAATCTGTCAATTATAAGGATGGACCTGGATTGGCGAACATTGCTGCTAGGGGCGCATTGTCGAGCCCTATCGCCCACCCACTACCAACCCACTCTGTACAATCACATACTGTCTTATCTGACGAAACACCCGTTTCCGAGAAAATTGCGAGAGACATTTCTTTCATGTACAACACTAATAACGTTTATATTCTTTTATGGCAAATAACGCTTTAAAGAGACTGTAAATTTTCCATTTGAAATTTCGTTTTTTAAGATCTATATTATGTTTTATACTCTAAAAATTAAGTCAAAGAACCCTCATGTGAAATTCGCCATTTTGATTTCCGCTACCAATTTTTGCGGATAAGACGCACATATTATGTGAAACATTTTCATGTGATGGGAGAGATCGCACTGTTCATATGGCGAAGGTAAGACAGTGTGTGAAAATCGTTCATGTCCCTGGAGACAAGGGGGTGAAACGCATTCAAAACCAGTCGTCCGTT
The DNA here is from genome assembly GCA_023653785.1 of Ophioderma brevispina. Classification (NCBI taxonomy): domain Eukaryota; kingdom Metazoa; phylum Echinodermata; class Ophiuroidea; order Amphilepidida; family Ophiodermatidae; genus Ophioderma; species Ophioderma brevispina. The sequence goes on from JAMKCH010042221.1 coordinate 6,714, forward strand.
TGCTGGGCGCAATTTGAATAATTGACGGATTATGTTCAAGTTGGGTGCTTGTATAACACATAATGTCAATCGATACAAACAATCCGCCCAAAATATCAGTTGTTGGATGTTGGGTGCTATTGGGTGGTTAAATTTTGTCCTACCCATGGCCACACAACGACTGAAATGACACATCAGTCGTCTTGATTTAAATAAACCGCCTCAATGAATAACATCTTTTCACCACTAAGCGCGCATTGCATTATGAGAAAACAGAGTATCTGAGCACACCTGATCCAGGGACACTATTATTACACATGGCCCACTCTAACACATACATTAATTTGTATCACTACCATTAGGGTAGATGCAAAGCGGTCACCAACAGTAGGTTGGAAGAAGCGGAGGCCAGCCATTGCTTTCTATGTGGTACGCTAGGTTTTCTGTGTGGGTCTGCAAAACATGCGAGCCGGTGAATTTCTAAAGATTACGTAACGTTTTGCCTCTCTATCTATATAGAACCTCTTTGATGGAGAACGATCCAGTGTTGAACGACGCAGATTAGACGTATGTGGAAACGCGTTTCATGCGGGGAGAACTATCGCATTGTAGATCCGACGCAGATAAGACAGTATGTGAAATTCTGTATGCTGAATTAGCCTAATCTTAGTTCAAACAGATTGAGGTGAAATGGGAAATTTTACATATTCATAATAAAGACACATTTTGTAGTTTGGCGTATTTGTAGACTAAAACAATACACATCCACAAATCAAATATCTTAAATATGCAAGGAAACAAAAATATCATCAACACCAAAATGATTGGGTAGATTGGCAATATTATGAAGTCCTTTATGATGTCGCCAAAAATAAAATAATGGTCGGTTTGTTGTGAACAAACCATGAAAAATAGAAAATAGGAAAGTAATTAGTAATGTGTGTATCTACATAATCTCATTCATCTCATTTCCGTCGGTACAAGGTGTCACTTCAACACATCGCACCAACGCACAAACAACCTCTCTATGAAGCCAGTCTAGAAGAATTCTAGTGACAAGTCACCGACGCTGTCACCAATGGTAATCTCGCGATTGTGTCGTACATTCGGGGGGGACTGACCTAGTATACAACACAACCGAATGCAGCAAATATGTGTGGTACATTGTAAATGTCAGCAAACCATGCTGACCGCGCCAACAAACACGGTTCCGCGCATATATTATGACAGGCAAGTCAATTACCCCATTGCATTTCCCCAGTTCAAATTGGTTCCACTGCCGCAAAATAGCCATGCATAGTGGTATTGTCACCTTATTAAAATTTTAAAGGTCACTTGCAATGATGACACCGTGGGGTCAGGAATGATCTAAGTAATACCGACACGTTAGTACATTATCACTAGTCCATTATAGCGCGCATTAATCTACAGATTATTTAGGAGTTAGCTTTTTCAACCCTCAATTTTCCGGGTTTGACTCATGGCGCAACGTTACTAACATACAAAAACAACGGAAAGGCTTATTTAAATTCTGTTTCAGCTTGCGATAGCCGAGACCATACCGGATTTTCACATGATCTTGCGCATATATAATTTTGACCCTCTGAGGTCTAAAAAGTCTATCGAACGTCATGAACACACGTTGCCGAATTTCCAAGATCTCCCCAAGCTGTATCACAAATATGACGTCACCATTCAGTAATGAGAGTAATGAGCGGCGCTCTTCATTTGTAAATTGTATTGGAAGAAGTGTGTACGGCAACGTTGACCCATTACTCGCCAAGAGCTTGCCGTGAAAAGTATTTCTATGACACTGGTCTTAAAACAATTAAGATTGGTTGAGTTCACCAAAGAAACAGGCAGTCTACATCTGAGTCCTTGTAGCCGTTTCTTTAAATTTGTGATGCCCTCTTGTAAGTCTGGTATTTGGTGTGAGATATTTCTCCATCTGAATGTCTACTAACTTATTGACAATTTTGTAAAACATTGTCAGTCTCTTTTCCTGCCTATGCTGCTCCAGGTTGTACTTTTTCAATTCCTGTGAAATTATTAGTCATTGAACCCGGTTCACATGTATAGTCCCCCTTACAGAATCTTGCTGCTTGATTTTGAATCCTTTCCAACATAGCTCTATTCTTTTTCTTATGAGGACACCAGTCTGTTATAGCATATTCCAAATGAGGACGCATCAGCGACTGATATGCTGTGATTTTGACCTTTTCGGAACAGCTCCAGAGGTTTCTTTTGATGACTCCAAGAACCTGCTGTGTTGTTTTGACAGAAGTTTTGGTTTGGATATCCCATTCCATCGAGTTAACAAAACTCAATGCCCATGTATGGGTTAGAATTCTCAGACTTCATCTCCCCATAAAACTTATATTCCCGCCGCGGTAATTTTAATTTACCAAATGAGACGACACAGCATTTCTTTGAGTTAAAATTCATAAACCACATATTTTACCAGTTCTTCAATTCAATGAAGTCACTTATCCGTGTCAGCTGAAGATTTGATTTCTTTGAATACCAAACAGTCATCAGCAAACAATCTGCATTTCGACTCCAGGTTGTTAGGCAAGTCATCTAGGTATAAACGAAATAGCAGAGGGCCCAATACCGTGCCTTGCGGTACTCCAAAGATCACAGCTGCCGGGGACGACTAATGGCCATCAACACCCACCCGTTGCTCCCGGGTGGTAAGGAATCGGTTGATCCAGACTAGCAGAAATCCTCAGATTCCATAATGATGTAGCTTGTGAATCAATCGCTTATGAGGCACCTTGTCGAATGCCTTGGAGAAATGCTGTTTTGGAATTGCTATCAAAGCTACCTGCTATATGTCTTCTATTGTGAAGATTAATTGTGATTATGTTCACGGCTTCGCCCGAAACCCATTTTGATTGCCATTTAGATTTGAGTGAGCTTCCAAGTGCTTCGTTATATGGCTATGAATTATATGTTCAAGCATTTTGCAAACAATGGAATTGAAACTGGTCTGTAATTTCTTGGATCTACCTTTTCCAATTTCTTAATAATGCAGTGATATTTGCTTGTTACCATTCCAATGCACTTCTCTATAATTCACTGAAGTTCGAAAAAGATCCCTTAGGAGTGGCATCAACGGCTTGGCAGCTAGTTTTAAAATCTAAGGTGGGATGCTATATACACCTGCTGGTTTTGAAATTTAATCAATTGAATATTGCTTAGCAAACGCTGAAAAATCCTCAATAATGCCCTTCACGTTAGCATTTTGACGAAGGTAGACTTTCCTCCTGTGCTTTTTTCTTGATATTTGGCGATTATGTCAAGTTACCCACCACAGCATCATGATCTCCAATGCCATATCACGCCCTTCGATATTATACGATTTTATGATTATTTGTAAACATTAAATCCAAAATGTTTTCACATGTGCTAGTTCTTTTTGTTAGAAAGAAGAGAAGTTGATGTAAACCATGATCCTCTGTAATGTCCAATATCTTAGTGACTGCTTGACTACCGTACCCCCAATGATTATAATAGACTTATAACATGTCAAAACTACAGTTTTGCTTTATATTTTGCTAAATATATTACGAAGAAAGATTTCTGACTAACTGGGAACATTTTAGTATACGCGATATTAATCAGTTTTAATAAGAATTTTCGTTGTTGAAAGAGGTTCAAACATGTTACAGAGTGGTTCACCACAAATCAACAACTCTGCATCCGATGCGTCCGCGTATTTTTATCCCGCTCGGGCAGGATAAATATACGCGGACGCACGGATGCATTGTTGTTGATTTGTGATGAACCACTCTGATGTTTGAACCCCTAAATCATCGTGTAAGCTGGTGGTCAAGTTCCTAAAAATCCGCTAATCTGGTCTGTTCCAGCAACAACAATGAATCATTTCCTAATCAGATTGTATTAAATACAGAAAGAACAACACGCGAGGCTCCGCCTTGCTGTGAGCGATTCGTGGAAGTTAACAATATCTATCATGGAAGAAGATCCGTATGGTGTTGACTTGTGAACGGTAGTAATTCGTAAGCGCGAGTGAACTTTCCAGGCATACATTGTGGGTGCATTTGCAAGTATAACGTTACATTGTGGGCGTATTTTGCATAGTGGGGGTACCCCCACTATGAAGTGTTTAAAACAGTCTAAAAATGATATCGTGAGTGTAAAAAAAAATTAAAAAATACTCCCTCCATGGTTGTGTTTGTTTGTGTGTGTTGTGTGTTAAGTGCCCCCCCCCCACACACACTATTGCAATTATTCATACTCCCATAATGCATTAATATACTAATATTCACACTCTCACGATGCATCGCTACACGTTTTTCTACCCCCACAATGCACAAACACAAATAACCCCACAATGTAGCTGTTGTCGGTATGTGTGATTCGTGCACATAATTATAGTATGAAATATATTTCTGGAGTGGGTGGGTAGGTGGTGTGGGGGAGGGGGGATTTTGCATGGGCGCCGTGCTAAGTCCCAGGGGTAGGCCTAGATTTCTGAGATCGTTTTTTTTAATATCCAATGTGTAAGAGTTTGCATGGGCTCGGTGGTGGGAGGGGGTCAACACCAATGATTATATACGAGCGATGTACCTCGGAAAGTGGACATAGCCGAGCGTCATGAACAAGACTAGTTGATGGCGCATTTTAGCAACATTAATTTTAGCAATTTTGTTGGTGTAGCACCTGTTTTGATATCCCCCACTACACATTCGAAAGAGAAAGAAAAGATCAGCATAATTTTGTTTTGGTTACTTACTAATAATAAGCTGTTTTGCTCAGAACTGGAGGACTGTATGGCCCTGTTCCAGCAGATGTGACTCCAGCAACTCTAAACTCGTACCCCGTGCCCGAAGCCAGCCCAGTCAAGGTGACAAAAAGGTCGCTAGTGTTGTCTTGGCTGGTTATGGTACCAGACTCGTCTCGAAGTTCGTATTGGTAGCGAATCAAGCGAGCGCCTCGTCTTTTGCAGTCAAGCTCATTCCAGGAAAACTCCAATTGTGATGCATTGCCTCCAGTGAATTTAACATTGAGTGGAGCTGAAACCGGAACTAAAATAATCGTAAAGTAAAACAATTTATTGGATATATACATAGACAGATATCCCTGAGGTGGGGATATACAGGGTATCTGAGAATGATTAGTATCCATCGTAAATTTATATTATCATTATTATGAAAGAAGGACAGTTTTGGACAAAATACTCCAGAAGAACTAGAGACATAGGTACGAAAGAGATGGCTTTACGGGTTCGTTATGGTTTACGGAAGAAAATCGGAGTGGCTGTGTGGCCAGGAAATGAGATTGTGTCAATGAAAGGCAGTGGTCTTCAAAATATTCGGAAAATTTGGAATACCCGAAATACAATTTGAATAATAAATCACGTGGTTTGTGCAAATCATACCTGAATACGCATTCACATTCCATGACAAACATCATAATGTCAACGGTGCGATTAAAACGTTGTTTTCAAGTTATCACGTGACTTTTCTCTTGCTGTTAAATTTCCTGAGTCCAACAATGATGGACGTGCTCCCATGATCTATTGATGTTATCTTAATTCTGGTCCATACAAACACTCCGATTTTTTCGCCCTAAACATTTAGAGTGGCCCCGATAAACCCGTACAATTCATTCAGCGACTATTTTGGAGTCATTTGTTTTTTGCATTCCTGTGCCTGTATTCCTTCTGCAGTGCAATCGACAATTTATTGTTAGCCAACCCTATTAACCCGTCATAATTTAGGGAACACGACAATCAAGTCAAATTTGTTGCACCATTGAATTCTGGGGAATATCATCTATTTGAAAAACAGAACTTTGGCATTCAATACGTAATGTGTAGTAAAGAATCATTGATACAATATGAAACCAATTCGTGATTATGAATTTTGTTTTCTGCATGTTGCAATACTTTTGGCCAGTGTGTGTATTTGGTCATTTTGATATATTGATCTTCAAAGTCTATAACAAATGGAAACTTTAACAGACAGAAGCCACCAGCAGAGCATCTAAAATGCACAAATCTGATTGTGTACAACGGCGGATTTACTATGAGGTAAGGCATGCTAATCTATCAAGGGCTCAGTTCAGTAACCTTGGATTGGCACATGTTAACAGCAGCTGACTATGTCTGGGGTATCATAACTAATGCTAAAACATCCAAGGTGTGTGTTTGCTCATTATACACTGGTGAATGAAGCTATTGACACTTGCCATGGGAATTGGCGATTTGATAGCTCATGGTGATTGCTGTGTAATAATACAAACAATGATAAGCTCAGAACTAAGCGAAGAGACATGTTAATTTCAAAGATAAAATTTAGCGGACAAGATAGCTCAATCAGGTCAGCGCTCGATCCAGTGTAGGCTCATCCCATGCGTATAGGCGTGGGTTCGAGCCCTGTGAAGATTTCAGCTATCTTGTAATTTACTGGACAAGAAATTAACCGCTGGTTGTCCCAATTTACCCATGCGATTTTGGGAAGATGGTCCCGGCTGCGATGGGTATCTCGAGGTATGTTTGCTGAAAGGTGAAAGCGCAGATCCAATTGCTGAATCCTTGAAATGATGCTAAATGTTTATGGTATGGTTTGGGCCACAGTGATCAGCGACTATTTGTGAAAGCGCTTAGAGGCCAATAGACTAAGGCGCTCTACAGTGTGAGTAAAAAGGATTGTTACCAAATATCATGATTTTTTTCTTGTCAAAAACTGTGCAAGTTAGCTCTTAAAATTGTAAATTACTTCAAAGTACATTTAACACTTAAGGGCCCAAGCTAAAAAAAAACTTCCGTAGTGCCCAAGGGGGAGGGGTCATAGGGGACCCCAACCAAGCTAAACAACCTTCCCAGGGAGTTTGATATGGACACTAACGCAAAGTCAAATGGGGTCACGTAAGACACCTAACCACAATAAAAATTGAAATCCGAACCTGACCATATGACCTATGGCCAATTGAAATTGTCACTCTCCGAAAAGGAGTGGTTCGCCCACATGTCCTCCTAAGCCAACTCCAAATAAGGTTTGAAAGAAAATAATTCAGTATATATAACGCTATAATAACAAGTAAAATAATATTGCAAAATATAGCCAAATTTAACCAGCATGGATTTTTTCTCAGAAACTTCAACATCAAACTTATTTTCCAAAAGACTTACACAGTTAAGATTAAGAGCACGTCATGACAAAATTAAAACGATGCTGTCAGCATATAAAAGGTTATTTGATTTAAGTAATATTACATTATTAATTAATTGCCTATAAGGTATATATCGACAAGCAAATAAATCCAAGATTTAATTACTTTAATTTTTAATTAGTAAAAATCTTGATTTTTTCACTTCCGTTAGTGCCCCAGGGGGGGGGGGGGGTTCCAGGGACCCAACCTATTATTTAATGATAAAGCCGTGGCGGATTGAATTTTTTTTAGTATCAGGAGAAGGTATTCATAAATCAGACAATTAGCAAAAAAATCCTTGAAAAATTGATGAGTAACCGAGAAACGCAAAAAAAATTCAAATGTTGGGTACTAGGAAACCCCCCCACCCTTTTAAAAGTGTTAAATAGGCTTTCACAGGAATTTTGGATTTTCATTTGGTTCAGGCATCACTATCTGCACTCTTTCTAAAGGACTCAAGATTGCCTTGTACAAGATTTCTATTGATTTGGTAATGAAGAGCAAATTTCAAGTGGGATACCTAATGTGTGCTTTACACACTCTGGTGGAAAAAATGGTTAATATATGCCCCCAATGAGTATAACACAGGCCAGTATTAAGTTGGGGATTAATGCACCAACAAGTGTTATTATATTTTGACTGTTTAGAATTCTTCAAGGTTTGGAATGAACTCGTTTTAACTATTAACTAAAGCAACACAATAAGATATTGAAAAATACAAAACCAAAACCTGGTTCAATTTAAGTAGATCACCTTAGTTGGCAAAATGGCAAAGGTAGACTTTTACGGGGAAAAATTCTGTCATGATAAATATTAAGTAATTTTGTGCTTCACTGTGGTGAATAAATTGCACAAACAAGAAAGTTATTGCCTATCTCGTTTTCTGGATACTGGTGGGAATTACACTGTTAACATGTTTACTAATCTTCTATGGTTTAATGTACTAAATTGTACACGCGGCATTTCGGAAGCCCTCTAAAAATGAGGCCATAACATGAAAAAAATGCATGAATCTCGGGATTTTGAACATGGTGAATAAGAAGTAATTATTTGTTAAATATAAAGTCATATAATAATATTCTAAAAGATTACAATAATTTTAATATTTTTTATTCATCGGGGAAACCTCATTTGACTCACACTGTATATAAATCTCTGCTATTATGATTATTAAATGAACAAATAGTGTAAAGGTCTGCTACCTAGAATGTTTAATATAGATTTCTTGGTTGTTTGTGCACTTGTAACATTGTCAATACAGGCATATCAACTTCGTCTGTTTCATTTCGTTATTTTAACATTTTAAAATTGTTGTTTTGGGAGTCTAATTCGTCCCATATTATGTTATAATGCTGCCACCAAGATTCGATACGGCTCACATGATCAAACAAAATGAGGGGCCCTGCAACGAGATAAAGGTCCAAAATGATGTATATATTATAGTTATGTGCTCACAGTTCACGAAATTAAGCCTTTGGGTTCAGCAGGTGACTATATTTGCTTAGTTTTAAAAACAGGAAGAGTTGGTGGCAGTTTGTGGCAATTCCTGCCACGGAAATTCAAAGTGTTGACATCCCTGCCATAATTTACAGTGTATCCAGCATATTTTGTGACACAATTCAAAGGTATTCAGACTGGGATTCAGGCATTGTACTTCAGGCTCGTAGTAAGATATTGATCTGACAAGAGAAATGCGGATTAGCCAGGATTAGCACATATACAATTGCAATGGTCTGTGATCTGATGAATGCATGCTTCTCAAGTTTGATAAAATGCTGGCAGTAATGTCAGCATCCTTGACGGAGAAGTGAAGCTTACAAGGGAAATAATATTAGTTACTTTCCGTTTTTTACAGAATGTAAACATCCATTTTTTTTTTCAAATTTGTGGAAGTGATTTCATTAAGGGTCAATTTCACTATGTCTGAATATTTTTATGCCATTGTGTCCCTTTAAAGCAATAGCAGCACTTTTTTTTGAAGAGCGCCCCCCAATTTTCAAAATTGGATATTTTGCATAGTTATGTTGGTAATTATTTTAGGTTTCAGGTTTATTTCTATCTCATTGCACATGTACAGTAAATATAAATATTGTAACAAATATAAAAATATGAACATATTTAATAGAACAAAAAAATGATTTAGATATAAATAATATACAATATACAAGTGATTTGGATGCCACTCAAAACGCAGGGCGTGTAATTAGTGGCACCCATGCATAAGTTACACATTAACAACATAAGTATGAAACTTAATTTGATAGGGCTTTAACATACAATGATAAATCACGAGCACACGGGAAAATAAGGGTGCTGACCAAAATTACAATTAATAGATTGAAAAAAAAATACAGAGAGAAAAAAAAAACAGTTAAATATATAATGAATAAGCATAAGTTCCCCAAATCATAAGAGAATTAATCAGTTGCAGAATAAAAATCAATGAGCTGTTTTTTGAGAATTGCTTTAAAAATAGCTAAGGATGGGGACTGTTTAAGACGGTCATTCAATGAATTCCATAAAAGGGCTCATTGGATCCTAATGGTGTTTTCAGCGAGTCTGGTGTTTGTCTGTCTAACGTACAAGTCCTTAGATGATCGGATGTCATAGGGATGGACGTCTTGTCTGGTCAAGAAAAAAATGATCATTTAAGATATTGAGTGAAGGGTCAAGATGGTTTTATACATAAACTGGGCAGTCTGAAGACGTGAAATGTCATTTGAATTTTAAGCGTATTCAGGGAGGAGAAAAGCGGGGTCTGTATGGGCAACCAAAATTGAATAAGTAACAGACCAATGATCTTTTTTTGCATTAACCCTGTCCAAACAAAGGGGGGGGGGGGGGGGGTGGGGGTGGGGGGGTAACGGATGATTCCCTGTCGCACAAAAACGCAAACGAATACGATCTAAGGCTTTTACGTAATTGTAAGTTCATCCGTTGCGGTCATTTTAGCGGAAAAAAAATTGGAGGTACCACCTTCATGGGGGTCAGGACGTCCCGTCAAAGTCGGAAGGTAGGGGGGTGGTTGCCACCTTCCTATACTTTACTGTGTAAAATGCCAAAAAATGGTACTTTATGCAAGTATGATGCTATTGTAAGCAAATACTTGTATTTTTCTTATTATTTAGAGTAATAACATGTGTATGCTTACTTTGGCACCCATTATTGCCAAATAAGTACCACTTCTGCTTGCATAAATGGCAAAAACGGTCGAAAACCCCTCGATTTTGGCGATTTGCTTACAAATTTGCGTAAAAATAGGCTCTCAGTTATGACGTCACTATGACGTCATGTTGTTAAAACTTGATATTTTTGTACTTGATTTGAAGAAAGGACATCTATAGCTACGCACTGATACCAAACAAGATGATGTTTGTCGGTTAATTACGAAAAAATCAGGGGGTTGGTAACCATCCTCCCCCCCCCCCCCCCCCCCCCCCGGTCGTGAACGTAGTACAAAAACCCTTGGTTGGACGAGGGTGAAAACAGAGAATGAAGATGAGAATTGTTTTTATCTGCCCAGATAATGACAGAGTAGTTGATGTAAGGGAAGACAAGCGTATCCTATAGGGTGGTCAGTGAATCAAGGGGCAGAAAGGGTTTAACTTTTCTGATGATACCGTTGTATTTAGAAATAATGTGAAGTGTGTGATTTCCAAGACATGTCATCATCAATTAAAACGCCTAAAAATGTAGTTGTGTTTACTTGTTCAAGTGGTTTTTTGTCGATAATAATTTTAATATCATTTAGTGGTAAAGGGTTGTGTTTATTTCTGAATACCATAAAATTAGTTTTATTTAATGTTTAGAGAAATTGTATTTATTTTAAACCAATTAGATATATGAGTTAATTCTTTATTTAAAGTTGATTCAAGTAATTTAGGTTCTTTGTTAGAATACAAAATATTAGTGTCATCCGCGAACATAATAAACTGAAGATTAGGAGAGCACTGAGGGAAGTCATTAATATAAAGTAGAAATAAAAGGGGTCCTAGAATTGAGCCTTGAGGTACGCCGCAAATAATCGAAGAAGTGGACGAGTGGTGTTGGTTATAATCAAATTGTTTTTGGTTATCCAGGTAATTTTCAATCCAAGCATTGGCAGTACCTCTTATACCATATTTTTTTTAGTTTATTAATGGAAATTTTGTGATCAAGAGTATCGAAGGCTTTGCTGAGATCTAGAAATATCCCGGCAGTGCAGAGATTTTGGTCGAGGGCAGTAGTAATTTTATCATAGAGTTTATTGATTGCCATGAAGGTGGAGTGTTTAGGTCTAAAGCCAAACTGGGCAGGAGTGGGGATTTTATGTTTATCAATAAATGCGATGATTCTGTTATAAATTAATTTTTCAAGAATCTTGGATAAGGCTGGAAGGATGGATATTGACCGGTAATTGTTGAAAGAATGCTTATCACCAGTTTTAGAGATCGGAATAACTCTAGCAACTTTTAATTTAGATGGGACAATACCGGTGGATATGGAAAGATTAAATGTATACATAATAGGCTCAATAATGTTTGGTAAGATCTGTTTTGAGCTAATACCATCGACGCCACAGCTATTACTAGGTTTCATTTGTGAGGTAATATCCAACAATTCTTCCTTAGTTGTAGGCGAGAGAAATAAACTATGGGGAAATCGAGATGAACTGCATTTGCTAGGATTAACGTTGTCAGGAGGGGGTATTTTAGCAGCCAGTGATGGACCTATGTTGGTAAAAAAGTCATTGAATTTGTTAGCGATTTCGACTGGGTCTTTAATTTCAGAGCAATTAGAGCCGATAAAGTATATGAGGGTGGTTTGGGGTTCTTATTTCTACCGAGAAGATTATTTAGGGTTTGCCATGGTTTTTTTTTCATGTTATTCCCGTGTGCATCAAGCTATGCAGTGATATGATTACGCTTAGCAATGCGCAAGAGATAATTTAGAGTATTGCGATATTTTGTGTATTTTAGTTTATTATCATCACTGGTTTTGGAGCGGTATTTCCTAAATAATTTATCTTTAGTGTTGATCGATTTAATTAGGCCCAATGTTATCCAGGGTTTCCTAGGAGTTTTACGTTTAGATAATTTAGTGGTTTTAACAGGACAGCGGATATTAAATATATTTGATAGTTTGTATTAAAAGGTATTAAAAGCCGTTTCGGGATTATCATCATCGTACACATGCTGCCACGTTGTTGATGATAATCCATTTTTAAACCTCTTAATGTTGTTCGGCTTAAGTTGGCGTGAATTTCTATTTAGGAAATTATGTTTATTACAAGCTAATCTGGCGTTATTATTTGAAATTGATGGAACAAACAGGGAATGGTCTGAAATATCGGTGACTAAGACGCCAGAATTAACGTTGGCTAAGATATCATTTGTTATGATGTTATAAATGATCTTGGCAGTAGTTTCTGTTATTCTGGTAGGCCTATCAATGGTAAGGAAAATCCCATTTGAAAAAATAAGATTAACGAAGTCATTGACTTTAGGATCAGAGTCACATTCCAGAAGATCGGTGGTCTAGGAAACTATACCTGCGGACGAGAATGTTCAAAAATGCGTATTTATCATAAAATAATCGATTTTGCAATTAAAATTGGGATCCCAGATTGTACTTAACGGCAGAGCTGGAAATGCTAAGTTTATGTCCGTTCATGATGAAATAATGCCACCTAAAGAAAATGACCTCTGACTTGACTTACCTGAACCAATAAAACTACTAATGGATGAGCGTAGACACGTACATGGCGCCATTTCATATTGGAAGGACGTTTCCAATAGCCGTTGAATTATTATCGGAGATCTCAGATATTAATTATTCTAATTACAAAATTCGATCGTTTGCAACATTTAGCCTATACATTTTCGAGCTTAACCATTCACAGGTATAGTTTACTAGCTAGTTACCAATGCAACCGTGTAAAAATCTCAAAATGTTTGGAACATTGAGGGCGCTCTGCTATTATTGCTGTAAGAGAAGCAATTTTAATAATATCTAGATGGTTCCGACTCATTACTTTGAGTATGTTTCTCCCTGCCTCCCTTGCCGCTCCTGGGTACGCTACCGAGTACTATTTTTCTGGGGGGGGGGGGGGGGGGGGGGGGGGTGAAGGCGCTTCAAAAGAAGAACATTTTGAAGTTTGGTATAGCCTAAATATATAAACATCTAGGTTATTGTAGTATTACTCTCTAAATACAAAAGAGTGAATTTCACTACAGGGCCCACTCTGCAAAGAGTGAAATCTCATACCCGTCAAGGAATATGTCTTTAGTCAAATTTACTCTTGATAATTTAAAAAAGTAATAAAGTTGTATTTTGTAAATTATCAATAGAAAATTTGATCCAAAAAAAGGTTCTTTGAAATGTGTGAAATTTAACTCTTTTTTGGAGTGGGCCTTGTAGTCACTCTATAAGAGTGAAATTCACTCTTTTGCATTTAGAGAGTAGGTGTGGATTGTAATCGACCAATCATTTGATTGCGTGATTAGTGCACCACATACCTTTGTACTTACCAGATATTATGTCACTTAGACTTGAGATACGTGGCCTCCCCATACTTAAATTAATATCGTCCAGAAATTTAATCCCGGTGACTGAAACCTCCACACGCTGAACTGGTACTCCGATTGGTAGTGTAATATCTGTAAATGTCTGCCATACTTCCTCACTTCTTTCCATGTCGCAGAAGTCAGTTGCTACGTATGATACACCGTACATGTCAGCGCGACACTCGCATGATGCTGCCCTCCAGGAAACATTGATATCACCGCTGAGAGAGGCATTCACCATTATTTCCTCTAAACAGGCTAAACGAAAAGGAAACAATATGAATTAAAGATAGCTTACAAAAATCCGCCCCTGTTTCAGATGGTATGTACGCATGTGTTATATCTCCGCAACCATAACTTGTAGGTTCTATAAAGATAGTCACCACAAAAATGTTGAACACCCATATATTTCTGAGTTATTTGGAAATGAGGTGTATTGTATTCTATATTGTAACGAAGTATAAGCTCGTTAGTGTAAGTAGACCTATCGGGGAGTTTTAATTAGCTCTATTCACTACGCACTCGACTTTAAACCAAGGTGTCCATCGTTCGAGTCCCGGTCTCGGCAAGGCCGAGAAATAAGTCGCTGGTATACCTCGATTACGGTTTGTGATAAATTTGTTGCAGCGGTGAGATCGAAAATGACTGCAATTACGTACCTTGTACCAAAGAGTCGGGACACGGGACGGACCTTGTAAGGACAGGGAGTAATTTCAGGAGGTAATTCCTCTTTAGCTCTATTCACTGAGCGCTGCTCGACTTGAGACCAAGAGGTCCTTCTCGACAGGGCCAAGGTGTACCTCGTAAAGACAAGACTGGTTGTGATTGAAGGAACATTAAATGCTGCTAAGCATCGTGATGACATCCTGACGTCCTAAAAGATGACAGTGCTCGTCCACACAGAGCAAGGATAATTGATTAGGCCTAAAAAAAGTTTGCCCTTTTCCGACCGACCCAAAAAATCGGAAATCACGGGTCGGTTTTTTTTTTTTTTTTTTTTTTTTTTAATTTTTAAATTTTGGATTTAAAAGAAAAAAAAGAAAAAAAAATTAAATACAAATTAAACTACCCCAAAATGAATTTTAAACCAATATCCTGTAATACAACCCACCCTAAAGCTTGGGGCAAACCAATTCTAAGCATTCTCCGGTAGTATGATGCACATTTTGATATGAACAGCAAACTAGAAAAAGTTTCCTAGAAAGGAGTAAATTTCGTAAAAAAATGTGTCGCTTTCATGATACAAAACATTAAAGCAATATTAGCGCATTTTTTTGAAGAGCGCCCCAATGTTTCAAATAAATTGAGATTTTTACACGGTTGCATTGGTAACTGGTTAGTAAACTATACCTGTGAATGGTTAAGCTCGAAAATGTCTGTGTGTCACAAACGAAGGAATTTTGTAATTAGAATAATTATTATCGGGGATCCCGATAATAATTCAACGGCTGCTGGAAACGACCTTCTAATGTGAAATAGCCGGGAAATAGCGCCATGTAGGAATCACACCACTAAATAAACTATGTGTAGCAGACGACGTCAGTGCCGAGACAGTGTTGGCGTCCCAAATATGGCCCTTGCCTAAATGAAGAGTCACCAAATGTTGATAAGTTGTGTCTTCAAATGAAATTTGAAATTAATCATAATGTGTGGAGTAGTAACAAACCATTTGGGTGATAACGACTTTATCTGTGCCATTTTTGTATAATTTCTGAGGGTTTGGGGAAACTCTGCAATTTTAATTTCTAGTACGATTTCAAATAGGCGTGGACGTTTTGAAAACATGCAAATCTTTCGATGCTCTGTAGCTCAAAAAATCAGCCTTCATCATATGACTTTTTCATTTTTGTTGAAGAGCTATGGTCCTAAGCTTCAAAAAAAATTGAGTTTTGAAATAACCAGTCGCTTTATAGCCGAAAAATTGACGTTTGGTGATGGAGTGTATGGGGAGTTATTTAGTGGTGTGATTCCTGTACGTGTCTACGGTCATCCATTAGTTGTTTTATTTGTTCAGGCAAGTCAAGTTAGAGGTCATCTTCTCGAATTGGGGCACTATTTCATCATGGACGGACATAAACGTAGCATTTCCAGCTCTGCCGTTAAGTCCAAGTTGGGATCCCAATTCTAATTACAAAATCGCTTATTTTGTGATGAATACGCATTTTTCGTTCGCAGGTATAGTTTCCTAGACAATTACCAACGTAACTGTGCCAAAATATCAAATTTTGATAATTGGGGGCGCTCTTCAAAAATGTGCCATTATTGCTTTAAAATACTGTACCTACAATTGTTGGATAAAAGCCTTCATTATTTATAAATGGTACAATGGAATATCGAACATAAATTAATATAATTATATAATTAACCAATAACGGCACGTTTAGTATTATTGACAAAATTATTGACCTTAGCCACGCCTATTTTGTAGACATGACTTCCGGGTCAAGACAAAATGACAAAATGAGATGTCAAATTATAACGGGCGGCGGTTTTAGAATTTTGAATGGAAAACGCTACGTTTAGAACAATTTAATGTACGGTTCAGTTCAGAATATCATTTCACAGAAAGTTTCTGTGCACATTTCAAGCATTTCAAGATTTCGGTACAAATACGCATGCAGTCTGAGCCTTAGTGCACGGTCCCAATACTAGTTCTGGAGAGGTAGAGTAGCTGAATTCGACCAACATCGATAGGTGTGTGTTTTGTTCATGGCATGGCGACTCGACAAAAGGGTGGGTTTGCAACTTCTGGTATAAAGGGTTGTTTTCATAAAAAGGATGGGTTAAATCAAATTTGATATTTTTGACACATTGTTAGATATTATTTTAATATCGTCCATGAAATACGTGGTACAATACTGTCAAATTTGCGTGTGATTTAAAGATGGCACCTGACAGCTACGCTGTGCGTTTCACAGCAAAATACCGTGCTTATGTTGTATTTTACCACGTCGTATCTATCAATTTGGATGCGACATTTGATAGTTTGTACCAGAACCTACTGGAAAAGGTATTGGTGGCTGCACTACCAAATCGCCCTTGGCAGAATGATGAATGTTGGTCGCGGTGAATAAATGTCTTTTTGAAAGACATTAAACTTGTTAAGATAACATAAAATTTGATGCCATTGCATTTCTCCTGTGTCTTGTATTTAAAAAAAAAAAAATATATCGACCGACCGACCCTCCCGATTTTCAGGCCAAAAGGGCAAACAAACATATTTTTTTAGGTCTTACTTTCTTCAAACTTGTGTAATAGAGCGAATGCAGTGACCGGTGTCCAGCCCTGATCTTAATTCCATCGAACGGGTGGCGCTGTTCGCAAAACGGGTGACGACTGCGACGACTTTGGCACAGCTGCCTCAAATAGTTAGATAGGAATGAGACACCATACTCCAGGACAGAGTGAGGGCACTTGTAAGCATCATACTGAGATGTCAGGCTGCATGGGTAGCATACGGGGCTCAACTCGCTACAAGGGTACGTTTAGGCGAGATTCCCAGTTTCAGGAACAAAGTATTGCCTCGGAGGGAACGATTAACTTGCGCGCGCACGAGTGTTCCGTGGGAGTCTTGTAAATCTAAAATAAAAACTGACCTTTCCTTCCCTGTGGGCGTACGTAAGTTAAACTCGCACGCAATGTAATCGCGTAAGTGGTGCTCAATGTCATATTGTCAGTCTCCAGACGAACACCAATTATCGATGGCTCATAAATTTGTGGAGCGATTTGAGCGTCTCAAATACTTAGTTGCCAAAGAAGGAGGGAAACAAGGTCAAGCCCCATTGAATGCAATCAACGCTGACCTTCTGTGCACCTTACATCGATAACTAATTGCATTTAAGACAAAACTCTTCCTTATTTTAAAGGTGCAACGAGATATTTTAAGTCGTACATATTTTCTGTGATATGTAGTGATTTCATATAGATTAGACATGTTATAGATTCCCTTCCATTTATTTGGCTACAGAAATAACTTACGAAGAGAATAAAAGGTGATTTGTATATGCTTATAGTTCAATAGAAAACATAGGCTGAATTTTGTATTTGCTCCTATAGGAAATTAGAAATTGCACAATTTTGGTACCAAAGAAACAGTTCTCATCTTAATCCTTTCAGATGGGGATATTTTTGATAGAAAGCTTTACACCAGTGCAAAAATCAGAATTTGCACAATTTTTAGGAACAACTGTTATTTGAAATCTCTCGTTGCACCTTTAATTCGACGAACTCCACCAATAATTTGCGCCATTTTTTTTAAATTTGACCCCTGTACAACTGAAATTGACGCTTTTTATTGGTATTTGCTGTTTTTAGCTACAACTCTGAAACTTTTAGGCTGTAGATATTACAAACTATACCTTTTCTGAATCCTTATGGTTAGACACATAATGTGGTGTACTTTTCAACATGAATGGACCAACTTAAAACTTTGACCCCTGTACAAACTTTTTCTTGGCCCCTCTCCTTAAGGCATCATTTACAACACTTAAGAATCAAGTTCCAGGGGTCCCTGTTAGGTTGTCAACATATTTAAACACTCTTGTACTGTCTGTGACATGCATATCCAGGTATGGCTCTCTGTACATGAGAGCGGGGTATTATCACTGCTCAATTGTCCAGGTGCAACTGAACCATGGGGGATTGATCTCGAAGACTTACTCAAGAGCTATTCAATAGCTCGTACACAAAATAACTCCAGAATGAACAACCCTATTAAATCTCAACAAGTGGCCCTACCGGAATACAACAGGGGACCTTCAG